>JAUUEB010347107.1:0-12519 GCA_032362205.1 Clione limacina
GAATAGTTGAGGCAATAAAGTGATTATCTCAAAATCAGTAAATTTTACCCTACCCCTGCTGGCATCCCTGCATAATATAATAATTGTAGATTTTAAACCAACTCAGATTCAGATGCTGCCACATATATATCTTGAGTTTCCTGTGTATTCCTATGTTTATGATAAGGTGCCCCCTTTTTATCTCCAAAATTCCTCCTTTTTTATTGGAATGATTCTGTTTTTTTAACAGCAGGTCAGCTTTATTCTCCAATTTTCTGAGGGGCTTGAGAGAGCATCTAAGACTAAAAATATTCCTTATTTGCATGTTTTTGTACCTATATTCTCAATTTTTTTCTGGAGGACATACCTTCAGTCCCCTAGTGGTGCAAGGGCGCTTAGAGGACAAAGCGTTTGATCCCATCAAAATACTCCTTTTTGACAAACCTCAGTGGAGGCGCTGTATAGACTAAAGGTGTGGACATTAAAAGTTGCGATTTAAGTTGGTCAATTGGGAAAGTTATTTGAATTTTTTGGATGGTGGCACAAATTATGAAGCCTTACTCAGTCTATTAAGTCTATAAGAAATTAACTTTCATCAAATAATAACATAGCCTCTATGGTACTGCAAATCAGCGTAACGAGTTTTGGTCTAGTTTTATTATTTAGTAAAATTGTCCCGCTTTATTTTGGGATGTGCCTCAATTCTGAAGATTTTGTCCCTCATTTTGATCCTTGGGGGTTGGCAACTCTACTCATGAAACCAAAGCCTTCTTCTGAAAATGACAAGAAGCCTAGCCGATGCCCACAAAGTTTTGCAATGTCCAACATAAAAATCCTAGAAAAATCAATAAATAGGCCAAATAATCTTATTTTAGTAAAAGAAAAGGTAGTATACACTGGTACACTTGGTAAACAGTGTAAAGTTAGGGATTGCATCATTCCTGAATGCATTCAGAGCAAGAATTTTTTTTAATAATTAAGGATTTTGTGGCTTCGTGAAGCCCAGACCCACAAAATCAAAGCCCAAGCCTTGAAATATCATGAAGCCGAAGCCTATCTTTTGAAAAATGACAAAGCCAAAGCCTTGGGCCCCAAGCTGCCTTCATACCAATGTCTGGGTACAAGCACACATTCATCAGGTGTCTAATGGTTTATCATTTCCCCTCTTCATTAAAAAAAAATTCTGCTTAACTCCCCCATTTAAAATTATGTAAAAATGTAAACTGAGACCTAGACTATTGTACTTTTTCATGAAAACATCTGCGTGCAAACTCAAACAAGAAATCAGTATGGGGTAGATATATTTAGTAGATTCCCGATTCTCAGTAGGGTTGTGCTTTTCATCTCAGAGAGTCTCAAATGCAAACCACAAATATAGATAGATAAATGTAGAAACTCACCATTCAGTGACACTGTTTCGTCATTGGATAGAGTTTCTACATATATGTATGGGGTAGATAGGAAAGTTTTCTTGTCTTTACACAGGCAGTATACTGCTATGAATTAACATACAATTATTTGATGAGCATTTAACACAATTTTATCTTAAACACACAAAAATTGGGAAAAGCGCTGCTTTCTTAATAAATACATACTTTAATTGAAATTCAAAAGATTATTCAGTCAAGCTATACTTTATCAAATATTTCACAAGCTTTATATGGAATTTTCAACCAGCATTTATCTAATATTTTGATGAGGAATATTTCTCTGCCAGACAAGAAAACTTCCAGATTTAGAGTGTAGACAAGCAACAAACAAGGATTGTTAGAAAACATATAACACTATACACACAATGTTTAAAAGAAAAGAAAACAAAGACAAATTGTCAAAGGCAAAAGATTTGACTGATTCATATTCATTAATAAAATTCATAAAGAATAGAAAACATAGCTTAAAATGTTTAAGGAAGATTTCACATACAGCAGAAATAAACATGTACAACAAATAACAATTGTGTACAACCAGAAAACTGAAAACTGCATTGTCTGACGTTCAAGATACGCAACCCATATGCGCACCAAAATTATAAGTTTATATTTTTTAATTATCTGCACTTGAATGCCTTACAATTTTTTTCTGGAATACAACTATAAAAAGACAAGACAACCCTTATTATTCAAAGCCTCGTTATTTCAAACTCCCTTATATTAAGAAACAATGATGAAACAATTCCTCGATATATAAGAGATGAGAACTAATCCACAAAAAAATCCCTGAACTTTTACGCGAGTACTGTCGAGTGCAGACCTTTTGATGCACCTGAGCTTTTGACAAAAGCATGTTTTTTCGCTTAATTCCTTTCAGTTTTGAATCCCATTTAGATTAGGTTTGGTTCATCTTTCTTTGATGAGTTCACACTAATTTTCATAAAATTACAATTATTTCTTGGTGAATTTGAGGTTTAAAACAGATCCGTTGCTATGGCTTAGGTGTGCAAAGGTGCGATCTACACGGTACATAAACATGAGGGCACGAACCTTTTTTTGGTTCAAGTGTATATATTTGACCAAACTTAAATGAATAGGTTGAAACTTCATATTAAAAAAAGAGATTTTAAATATTTCAACTTTTGAAAACCAAATTGCATTTTTATTAGAATGAAGAAAATACAGTAGAGTCTGGTTAATACAAACCACTCGGGACCGACTAAGTCACTTTGAATTATCAATAATTCGTAATAAGAATTACTTAAACAAAGAGGGGGAAATCGAAAGTTTTGAAATTGCTTAAAATTAGCTTTCATTTGTTGGACTCTACTCTTCTCTTCCAGTGATTAGAATTAAAAAGTCTGAATTAATAATGCAATTTTTTTTTATTCAAAGTTTTTGTTTGTAACTTAGTCCTTATTGAGCGATTTATATGATTTCTTTTGATGAACATTGACTTTTAGACCAAATTGTCATATTCAATAGACTTATTCGTATTAAGAATTATTTTTAAACTTTGAGGGGGGAAATCGGGACTTTAACATTTGCTTCAAATTTTCGATAATTTGTATTATCCGGATTCTGCTGTACCTGAAATCAGGGAAATCCCTTAAAATTCTCATCTCTGACATATGCAACAAATTTCATATGATTAGAATGTAAGTAATCCCATGCATAATATTTTAGAAAATGTTGGTATACCATGGAAAAGACTCATATTATGTACAAATCTGGTAAATTAAACGCCAGTGTCTAAATTTTAAAGGAACTTCAAAGCCGATTTATATTAGTAACTCTATAACAGCACACAGCAAAAAGAATAAGAACAGCAGGTGACAAGTCAACAGCTTTGAGACAAACAAGATTGATATCAAATTTGAGAAGAAAATATAAACAGCTTCTTGAACCTACCATCCTTGATTCCTGGCTCATCATATTCTCTTCATTAGTAGAGGCTGTCATAATAATTGTATCGTCTTGGCTAATATGTCTTCGGTTTCTGTAGAGCTGCTGTGCCTCTATACTTCTCTGTCTTTGCACCTCATCTTGATCCGGCTCTGAAGGCTCTTCTGCAGCACTGTCAAGAATAGGCAGCAGGAAAATATAGGACTAACAGCAAATTTCACATGCTCAGTTACAGGAAACAAAAATAGTATAATGGATTCAAGAGAAATTCTAGAGTCTTAAACGAACTGTTATTATCTCTCTCTCTTTCATTCATATAATTATTAATTGTTCTATTAGTCCTCTGTAGCTGACCGGAGGACTATGAAGCTCAAATCAGTGATGTTTTGGACGTAATCAGATTTTTGTCAAATCTTGACTACAGGGTGATTGACCACCTCAGATAACACCACCTGTGGCCTGAGGGCATGGCTTCTTTTCTGTTAGAATAGAACTGAAGTCCTCTCCATAGGCAAAAGTAAACTGTTGGATATGGCTTTATAAATTAGCCTGTATTGTAGTATACTTGTCTGATGCCATAGCAACATATATAGCGCTTAAATTACCTTTTTGAGTCGATAGTGCTGTAAAACCTTACATAAATAAAGATAACACCTCCAACAAGAGCAATTATATACAGAAACCCCTTGAGGCATACCTAATAATATACAGGCCGGTCCATTTATAAGAATCAATGACAAATCAAAAACATAGTGCCTAAATAAGCATATTAGTTATAAAAAAAAGAAGAATTTACCCTGTTGGTCTGTCCCACTGGGTTTGACGAGTATAGTGATTGACAAAGTAAAATCTGCCATTTGCATCTGTTCTCTCTTCCCAACCAGAAGGGAGTTGAGATGATCTGAAAAGAAAATGAGAACAACTTCAACAAAAAATAACCATTTAACTAGTAAGTATATATTTGAAGCATTTCCTGCATTTCCATTAAAGAATGGAGCTGGACTATAAAAAAAATGTTTTTGTCAAAGATGCTAATGATGATTTGTATGCCTTTTGATTCTCTTATATATAACATCACTAATGACTTTCTTGTGCTGTAAAGAGTGATTGCATTGGAATTAGGGGAAATAACACGATTAAAAAATAAGGTGTCATTTAGAGTTAGTTAACCTACTTGTATGGAGTCGGCAGCCCAGAAACAAAATGTCCTCTTAATTTTCTAAAAATGTAATAGCAATAGAAAAGAAGATGCTGAAGACCATATTAAACTCCTTTTCTAATTTCTAGAGACGAAGAGTGTACCATACTGTTTCATGATTCTGCGCACCTAATAAGTTAGCCTCAATAAATTTTATAAAACAGTCAACCCATTCAAAATCCTCTTGAAAGGGAATGTTAAATGAATAAAAATAACAAATAAGAAAAGGGAACTCTAGCTGTTTCAAGAGAAATAGTACTAGGCCCATGAGACTACCAATATGGTGGTTGTGTACATCTGTTGAGTGTTTCCTAATGAGTCCTTGGCTTTGGCCAAACCGTCAAAAGGTCAATAATACAAGTTTTGCAAAGCATTTAAATGCAGCTAAAAAAAAATTTGTATTGATACCACCTAAAAGAAATTTCTGTAAACAAAAATAAGAAAAGGTCAAAAGATGCTCGGCTCAGCATAAGTAGAACATAAAAAGAATATAAGTCCAACATTTTCATCACAGTGGGGCCCCTCTCTCGCCAGCTTATTGATAAAACGAGTAGGGTGTAGATTGATTTTTATAAATTTGGTTGAGACAAGGCAAAACATCCAGATAATCTTAATTGGCTAAAATTTTGACATCTCAAAAGTGATGTTTTGTTATGATTTTCAACTTGCAGCCATGGAGTGTCAGCCCTTTGACCATTTGAAAAGGAAACATTTTTGACATGCTTTAATACAAGGACTAAGAAGGAGTTTTAAAGATTCTATTTTGGAGGGTAGGTTTGTCATTTATAGGAAGACAAGTAGAAAAGGTGACTATCACATTGCGCAATCACATAGTCGACAGGCAGAAAAGAAAAAAGTCAAAAGTGATAGAAAGCATTATGAGCTATTAAATTTATAAAACACATTCTTTATCCTTTTATCAAAATGTGATGAGACACAAGCAAGCCAGGAGGCAAATTTGAGCTTTGATACAAGTAATATTGGTCTTTCTAGAATTGCATTAGGGGCTGTCCAACATTTTCACAAGTGTACAAAGCGTAGTTTCAGGGGGGAGGGGGTTACTAGACGGTGTATGTTTTTATAAAGAAGAGAAAATGTCGATGCATATTCTTGTAAAAGTCAAATTTTTTTATGTACACTTTAGGAGAGAAGGGAGGGGATCATGAAAAAGAGTACTCTGTGAATGCTTATGAAAATGTTAGAAATGTTGGGACAGCCCCTTTGTGAAAGGTCTTGTATATAAGAAAAGGGCTTTTTAAAGGACCTCATACATCTGGGCAATTCTGCAGGGTTTGTAATTTACGTGACAGTATTTTTGCAGGCCTGAAATCTGGGCTGGGCACCTAGGCGATACCCTACATATGAGTCCAAAAGTGTGGGTACTCCACATCAGAAAAAGTCTTCAACTACCCAATTCTCTGAATGAAATGGCCCACCTACTGTAACAAACTATTCCACATGTCAACTTTCTTCCAGTCAAAACAAACAAAGGATTCTGGTAAGTGAGCTTGATGGCAATTCATCAATTATAGCAGTGATTAAAATGGATCAACAGCTCTTTTAGGTCAAAACCAACTGCACAACACATTTTTTTTTACAAGTAATGTTATTTACGCGAGTTGTTGAAACAAGATATTATGATACTTTCAGAAAATTAGCTACCTCCTCAACCTAGAAGAGACTAATTCAAGAGAATAAAAACTATACACAGTAAGTGAATAAGATTAGATGTCTATTGAAACTATTAACTAATATACTAGTTGTCCTAATAACACAATTTTGAGTCTGGTTGGTGCATTATACACACTTTCTGCATTAAAAGAATTTGGCAAAATCTACAAGAAGCTGCAATTGAGCAATACTTACTCTGTAGGTCTGTTCCATTGTGTAGTTCGAGTTGTATGATTGATGAAGTATGATCTGCCAGTTGGGTCAGTTTGTGCTTCCCAACCAGGAGGCAAAGGCTCCTCAAAGCGACCACTGTGAGGTTCTTCAGCTTCAGCTTCAGCGTTATCTACTTCTGAGGACCCTAGACTTTCAGCTTGAGTGTTCTCTACATCAACTATTTCCCATCCAGGCTGCTTTAGATTGATAAAGGAGAAAAAAGCTATTTCATGTAACAAATCAAGCAATTAAATCTTCTCCCAATTTAGTAATGCATACAAATACAATCGGAAAAAATATTCAAACAGAAAATAGTATGGTCTCATAGGCTTGAAAGTTTTACTTACTTCATTTGGTTCTGGATCTGGTTCTGGTGCTGTTTCTGCTGCGTCCTCTCCCTCAACTAACTCCCTGGGTAGGTAAGCCAGATATAATGTCAGATGTCCTCGAACTCTGGACCGAGAGCTGAAAATAATTATTTGATAGTGTCCGATCAAAAGTAGACTGAGCTTACTAAAAACAAATTCTTCAGCAGCTATAAATCCCTTCTTTTATGGAAACATTTGCATCTTTAACTAGGAATATGAAACCATTTAGTTTTTATATAAGTCAGATGGTTTATCATGAGAACACAGAAAAGGAAAAAAAATACCAGCGATTTCTGTTCTTCTTATACCTGTAAGGTCTTTGTATTACGAACCAACTTCTCAAGACAATACAAATGATTGAATCATGAAATCAAGGTCAAAAGAAATATGATGAGAGAATATAAATGTTGGAAAGCATCATTTTAGTTTTGATAATCTACAAAATCAGTTATGTTGTGTGACTGATTAGGATGCCTTTGAAGAACATAGTAACGGGTTAATCATTGATACATTTTTCAAGTTTCCTGTGATTTCTGGGTGCCATTGTTCTGTTATTCTTTATACTACCTATCAACAAACTTTTTCGTATCACTAAACCTTAAAATCATTAAACCCTTTCCTAATCATCAAAACATTAGAAAAAGTCATCAGAACATTTTCTAAGCTATTAATCAAAGTTTCTATTCATTTTTTTTGTAAGTACCTCCTTGGTCTTAAGACAAAATTTTTGCATGATATATCCCTTCCCTCTCTTTCTGTTGGGATCTGCATCTCGTTTAAAAAGATTTCAACCAAACCAAGGAAATCATCACGAGTCTGAAAAACAAAAAAATAAAGATAAAATATGATTAAAAAATATCTGTATCCTTTAGTTGTATATCGCAAATTATAGAAATAAGGGTATTATTTCTAGTATCTACTATGAGAAGAATCATCCTCAACTCATTCTTATTATGCAAAATCAGGGAAAACATAAAATAAGAGTTTTCACATCAGGCAATTAACAATTAACAAAAAGGTTTATAACAGTGCACTTATTTTGAGACTCCCTTTGTTTAACAATAAAATTCTAACTCAAATCTTACAGTAAAGGCTAATTTACTTCAAAATATATTTCAATTATCATAAATACCTTTTATTTCAGTCTTTATCATCCCATGACTGTTTTGACAGTGTATTTAAATATCCATAAAAAGACAGGTACGACCTGAACATCACAAGATCGTTTGTGACTCCCTAGGTTTTAAAACACTCATGTTTAGATTCCAATTCATATTTAATAACCCTACAATAATACTAGACAGAGAACTTAAAGCATTGAGATGCAAAGCCTGTTGAATCATAACATCTTTAAACATACTGTTTTTTGATATGAATGGTAATCTAGCCTTAAAAAGGAATTGGCTAGGATTTGTGTTTTCATGCATAACTTAATAATTTAACTTGCCTGTCAGTTTCTTGTGTTGTTTTGTCCCTTGCTAAGATCAACACACCAATTGTGGGAAAGATAATTTATGAGAACTGAAAAGATTTTTTCTTTTTGTGTTGTAACTTAAAATGTCGTTCAAAAATCTTCAAATTTTTACTTAATTGTTTCAAAGCCTTTTTTCTATTCTGAATGGTTGTCCATTTTGAATTGATAATTTTGTTGTTGTTTCATTTGATAACAGATACATTTTTAAGATCGGTCAACAGGATGTAATTAAGGCTTTGCTGAGGTCTACATAGGCTTTGCTTCAAATCAAATACCAAAAAGTCCTTTGTCGAATACGGAACACAACAGGCCTATTTAATGTTATGTGTGTAACACTTGTTTTAAACCCTAACAGTTTCCTTAAACTTAATTCATTATGACATGCATAGGTTACATGGGTTTTTATGTTCGGAAATTAAGAATTCATTAGATTTTAATTTAAGATAAATAATAAGATTTGGAGAATTTTATACTTATATTTTATATCTGTGATAATTATGCACAAAATTTACATAAAACTGAACTTAATATAATGACTTTTTTAAAATTTGCTTCAACAATTCTCTTGAATTATGATTGGTCTATTATGCAGAAGATGTTTTTAAAATATTTTCCCAAAAACATTTACTTGAATTATGCTTAAAATAGTAAGTGATGTGTTTTTGTGAGGTGAGTTACATTCTCCAAATTGTGCTTCCCAATATTCTTGTGGTGTCAGTATTGTTCACTCTTATATATTTTTTTCTTAACATTATCTTAGTTCATAGAATGCTGGTATATTTCAAATGATTAGACAAATCTAATTATTCTTTAACATTTTGTTAAATATCAAAACTTTTATAATGATATTTAGAGTCGCATCTCTAGAGATATGGTATCAGTTTGATGTTTAGCTGTTTTTGGTCACTTGACATTACTGGCTTGGTATGTGTACTAAAAAAACTTCTAATTTCATGTATGCAACACGCCTTGATGCGTTAATGTAAGACATTCCACATAATCATTGCCACCCTTATAACCAAGTTTGGATATGGAGTTGTACCGTTCACTTGACAGAAAAAAAGATGGACAAATCTTTTGTTGTGGCTGAACAATCCAATTGGAATGTGGCAGTCGGATATGATATAAATAATTGAAGTTTAGGTCACTCTCTCATGTGTGATTATAGTAGGAACCTATGTGTTTGTATTTGGATAGTCTGCAAAGCAAGGTTGTCCTTTAGGAGTGAAAGAGCTGAAGAGAAGAATGCTAGGATGGGATATTGGAAAGTGCTAAAACAATTGTTGCTGTGTAGGATGAGAAGATTGAGAAAGTGCAAGTTTCAGTCATGCATATTTTGTATGAAAGAAAGAATATCATGAGAGAAATCTGCTCACCAGTTCTATTGGAAATTTGTTCTTGTGTTGGCTCCCATGGGCAGTTCCAACTTTCTTGATACGATAAAATTGATTTTTTTTTATAAATATGCATCAGTTACAAGTGTTTCCATGTTCATAAATAATAAATACCTCAAGGGGCATATTTTTTATTTCCTGTTAAACAAGCAGGAATTGCGTAGGAACATTTAAAGCAACATACAAAAATAGCAAACAAAATTACTGGCATAAATTAAATCATGTTCTTTGAGGCCAGTGAATGCCAGGCAAGTATTCCTATACTTCAAGAGCACCAAAATATCAACATAAAATCGGTATAAAAGGTGTAGCTTACCACTCTGTTTGAATCATATACATCTATAACTACACAAGCATTGTTTGAGGGGGAAACCTGTGTGAAAAAAAATGAAAATCAAGAATTTCTCTAAATTGAGTTACGTTACAAAACAAAATTCATGTGGCAATAACAAATATTTTGGTGAGCAGGGCTGCAGTACAAACTATAATATGCCTAAAAGATTAATAAATGTCATATATACATATTCAACAGTACATTGCTTGGTTATGAAATGTTTGACAGGTCTCTTCTGACAGAGAAAGCAAATTGAAGGGCGGTTTTCAAAACTGGGTATCTCCATGGTATAATGTGACAACTGCAGTAACAAAGTTTTGTTAAACACTCTTCAATTATTTACTTGCAATGCACTTCATGATATATTCTAATCAAGGTTATTACAAATTTCCTCAACTTACTTAATCCTCTTTCAAGAGACAAATTATATTATTGTTTTTGCTCTACATTCCTGATAGACCAAGAGCTAGCAAAATTACATTTGCATTTTGAACCATTGTTCTGACCAGGGGCCCTGGAACCACTGGGGCAGAGAGGCGATGACCCCCTCTGTCTTTTGGCTACGGGGGAAGCCTGTGCCATTTTTCATTAAAGAAAAAAATTGAAGTGCAATTGCTAGTTCAATCTTATTAATCTGAATAATCCGGCGCCCCTGTGTAGAAAAGATGATATCTATTTCAAATGTGACAAAACTGAAAAAGTACCAGGTTCGTAATGTGTCATTAAAACTGAAAAGTTAATTATTAATAAAGAGCTTTGATAGCTTGAAAAGACTTAAACTAACAAGTCTTAAACCTTAGATATCTTTATTATTTGTTGTCATTAAAGTGACAATGAACTACATGAGTAAAAACAGATTTTCTCAGAAATATGATCTTGTTGTTATGATAATAAACACTTATCTGATAAGGCCTGTTGGTTGTTAATTAAGGGGTCACACATACCAGAGATTTGTAATGCATAATGAAAACATTTATGACGTTATTCATTTAGAGAAATAAAAAAACAATTTCAGGCTTCATAAAATAAAGCTACATCTATACAAGTATTGAGGAGACATGGTTGTGAAAATGTCACAAACTTTACACAAGTGGCACATTTGTACATGTATAAAATCTTATATTCAACAACATAAACATGTTTAAATTATTCAACTTTTGAAGCTTTTTAATCTTTGAAAATGTCACGTCAAAACATGTATCCTATAAAATAATGTTCTCAAACATAAGCAGCTACTGGATTACATAATTGAGAAAGTTGTGGGTTCTTACTGCGACAAAAAATTGTATTTAAGGAAAAGTTTTTTTTGTTATTAAATATACCCCAAAATTGAAAGAGAAACTCAAAGTAAAGACTATCCCCCCTTAATATCTCTCACCTAACTGTGTGTACAAGATGGAATTGATAATGACAACTTTTGAAAGAAATTGACAATAAACATTTTTAAACCAATAAGAAATACAAGCTTATTTTGATATTTTGAAAATGTGTATCAAACAACTTTGTTAAGGTTTATTTACTATTTTGTATAACTTTGGTCTTTTGACAAGGACAGGTCTGAAGCTGTTGGTATATCATAGAACCTTGACTATTGGTCTTTACAAGTTTTCTTGTCCAATATATTTATATACTGGCTCATAATTTGCACAATTTATAACTCATTTTCAAAATTTCAGCCACATCACGGTCATTGATTTGACTCAATCAAAGATTATCTTTTCAAAATCCTTGCTATGCGCCTGGTTTACTATACGTTGAGAGGGTATACATGTATACAAATCATTCATTCTTATCATTCTTTAGGGTTGGAACATGTTTGTTCTATATTTCTTTCATTGCAAGTGTTAATAAAGTTAAAAGTTAAGTAAAAAAAATATTGAAGTTTTTAAAATAATTTAATAGCCTCTGACTGTGCATGCTTTATGCGAGAGTATAAATTGAGAACAATAAATAAGTTGTTGTACATAGGATTCAAAAACATAAAAAGGTGTCCCTTTAAAACATACTGCCCCCCTTGCCCCGCCTCTGGTTCTGACTTACTTTTCTGAAAAGGGAATGCCCTGTGTCACCTAAAATAGCATTTATGGTGGTTCAAATCTGGAGACTTTTGGAGTGATTGCCCTTTAATGAGGTCACTTAATGAGACTATAATCTATATAAATTTTCTAACAGACTTACACGGAAGATGAATTCTTGATTCCATTGTGGATTGAGAGACTGCAAGAGAGAGGTAAATAAACAAATAACTAAAATAAAAGCATATCTTTATGTAAAGACTACAAACATGTTCAATAAAGAAATATCCTATGAAGAAAAAATACTAGCATTTTAAAAATCAATCTCAATGAGCTACTCTCCTGGCTGAGCGGTAAAGGCATCTGTATGAGTGAACAGTTGCAAATTAAATCTCCTAAAATACTACGTTTGTAGCATTTAAAACATACAGGGTGACTGCCAGCTCTTGTAAATTTTGGTCCAGGGGGGGGGGGGGGGTTATATCAAATATACAGGGGGGGACTTTCAAACAAAATACCAAGGGATGTCCAGCGCAGC
>JAUUEB010347218.1:0-12518 GCA_032362205.1 Clione limacina
TTTCCGGGTAAGATTGGGTACTAAGCCACAAAACATTTTGTAGACTGCTATTAGCGATGTAAGGGTAACAATTGATTAGAGAATGTTTAAATCTGGGCAACGCCGGGTAAACCCGCTAGTTTATTATAATTACAATGTTCACCGGGTTTGTAGTTTGTACATATATCTAGGCTTCTTCATGCTTGTGCAAGATTTCATCCAACAAAAATATTAAAACCACTATGACTTGTATCCACTAGGTGTGTGACAACATCTGGAACATTGCTCCATGTGCTCAGGTGGCCATGGGAGAACCAGCTTTTCTGTCTGAGGAGTATAGCTCTAAAACTGAGCCGGATCTAGAGCTAGTCACCACATCGGGACATGGCAAGAATGGGGCCATTTCTGTTTTACAGGTTTGTTTCTATATGTGAATATTAATATAGAAATAAGTCAGTTTGCATATAGTTCCTGAAAAAGAACTTATTGCAATGCTTGAATATAAATTTGAAAAGGTTGACCCTTCTGAGAAAAAAACAAATCTAGCACAGGAAGAACAAATTCAAGGAAAGGCTGGCAGTCACCTTGAATGAAATATAAATATATTTTAATGATGAATGCTGTATTCAAGCTCATGCTATGCATTTAACTTTACTTTGCTTGACCTTTTAACACTAAATGTTAAGTGAGAATGTCGCAACAATAGAACATGATATTATTTCTGTTCTATGTAGGTTTAATTTTTGAACAAGCAAAAACACTTGAGCAGATAAATGTTTAGAAACAGTACTTCAAGATAAAGTTAAGACTACCTTTCCTCCCTGATAAATGATACATTTGACTTCACAAAAAGATTTTTTTCTTAAGACATTTCACTCCATATGCATAAATTCATTTTGTTCTGCTTAGAATTTGTTTGTCATTGAATGCTAGGTAGTGAATTATGTTTTCTATACATGGGAAGTTTCACATCAAAATGATGTCTCGATTGTATGAAATTCATGCAACTAGGTCCTGAAAAAGAAATTTAGCAAAATTAAGAAAAATGTGCTTAGTCATTTTTGAACAATGTCTGTACCAATATCTTAACTGGAAGGTAAAGTTATATTCCTAAATTTTTGGCTGCCAATATATACCTATTTAATGCCAATTTGTCAAATCCTTTTTATGAGCTTATTTATCTTTTTTCTTATATCTCACACAGCGTAGTATTAGACCTCAGGTGGTGACCACTTTCTCTCTATCTGGCTGTATTGACATGTGGACAGTCTATGCCCCATCAACAGAAGAACCTGAGGAGGAACCTGAGCCTGAACCGGAACCAGAACCTGAACCTGAACCTGAACCTGTAGTGGAACCTGAGCCTGTAGTGGAGCCTGAGCCTGAAGTTGACCTTGATGCAGACTCCAACAAATCTGAGTCAGAGAAGGCTGATGATGAGAAAGCTGAGGATGAAAAAGCTGATGATGAGACCAACAAAGAAACAGGAGAAAAAGAAAAAGAGACAGAAGTGAAAGAATCTCCTCCTCCAAGAGTAAAAAACGGTCATGCTTTTCTAGTACTCAGCAGAAGAGATTCTAGTATGGTACGTAGTGATAAACCCAACTCCTTTGGCCATCCCCTTTTTTCCATTCTTTATTTTCCTTTCTTGAATGCTTACTAACTCTTCACGACATCTGAAAGTATATAATGTAAAAAGTAGGATAAATTTGAAGTTAAACATTTGTTTATTTGATATTAAGATGGGTTTTTTTCTTCTTTCGTTGCTTATAAATTTTTACTTTGACTCATGGCAATATTGGACAAATAATTTAGCTCTTTTTTAAATTTAAGACAATAATGTAAGATAATGATTTTTCCTACTTCTAGAGATATCATTTGATGCTAATCTTAAACTTATATACCTGTTATGTCCTGTAATAAAATCATTGTTTGATTGGGTGCACTTTTCCTTCATCATGAAATTAATGATATTGATCCAAAGTATCCCTCAAAGAAATATTATGCTGTTCTCAGCCATCGCCATCATTGGTACTAGTCTCTCTTTTCAAAGTAAACTGCAGATTAGACTTGGCATTTCAATTTCAATTGGAGATTTCCAGACGTTTTGGCTTATTGTGAGCTTAAGGAATAGTTCTTTGACAAGTCCTTTTTGTATTTAACTGGTTCCATGCCATTAGTGGGTTTTTAATCAGTATAAGTTTAATTTTTAATTTTATATATTCTTTAATGTTCCATTACTCATTACTTTTATTGACAGGTGTTACAAACAGGCAGAGAAATAAATGAATTGGATCACAGTGGGTTCAGCACACAAACAGCCACTGTCTTTGTCGGAAACATAGGTGAAAATCGATATATCCTTCAGGTATCCCCTACAGCTATGAGGCTTCTAGAAGGCAGTAAGTGCACCATTCTCAACTTTGCTCATGTCTGTTTATTTCATAACTTGCAGGCTTTATACTATATGCACATGACAATCAAGCACTAAGCCCAACTTTCTCTCAGGCTGCAAGTGTTCATCAGCGTGTCTATATATTGGTATCTAACTTCACAAGAACACCATACACTGATTTATCATGTCACAATCCTCTGCTCATAACGCCTTGGTTACATCTTGTAAGCTGAAGTGAAACATGTTACATGTTCAGACAATTAAGATTTGTTAACTCTTCACTTGCTGGCAAATTGACATTTTATTTCCTAAATATTAAAGCTTCATGTCCAATATGCTGTTAAGCAAAATCTGAAACTATAACATGTTACATGTGTTTGGACAATAAAGGTTTTTTTATCACTCATCAGAGGATGAATTTAGGAAGCGAATTGACATTGAACATAATATTTCAATTGTTCAGCAAATATCTTCGTCAAAATATGCAAATTTGCGTATCATGGGAATTTTTTATTATGCCCTTCCCTGGTACGATAGATACTTTTTACATTTTTGACAATGAAAATTAAATCTGAGCTTATGGTGAAGGAATTCTATTCTTTTCATTTCTTTCTTTGATTGTAGTTAAACAGATTCAGCACATTCCAGTCGACCTTGGCTCATCTATTCAGAGCTGCACAGTGTGTGACCCCCATGTTGTTGTGATGGGTGTGGAGGGGCAGATGATGATGTTCACTCTAAGAGAGGATGTTCTCGCTGGTGAAGCCAGATTGTCTTTGACTAAGACATTAGTACCACAGGTAGATTATGAACTTGTCCCTTATCTTATATGCAGTATTGGCATTCTATTATGTCAGAACCAAAATTGATATTTTTTAGGCCACATTAAACTTTGATTGATTTTGATATTTTATCATAGCAGTGGTATTGATTGCAAGGACTTGTTCTAATCATGAAGTAAGAGTTGCTGTACAAATTATCACAACCTAGCTGTAGAAAATATTTTGTGACTGATACCCTGAAATTTTTAAACTGTTAAAATTTTCTGCACATGGTACTGCACAGTAGAAAATTCCTGCTAAAACACAGGGAATAGTATTAAAAATGACTGCTAAAATTGCCATTCCCCACATTTTAGCAGCAATTTTGAATGCTGTTCTTCGCATTTATAGCAGCAATTTTTTACACTAACTGCTTTTTAGCAGCCATTTTATTCACCACTCTACAAATTTAGCAGCAGAAAAGAAAAGTAATGAGATTCCTGTACTAGCTGTAAATATCTGGCAGGTATCTTAACATCAATCACTTATTTTTTCATTTAACTTGTTTTTTAAACAGGTTTTTTTCATTTTCGGCAAAAGTGTGAAACATTTTCAAAAAAAATTGCTGTTAAAATGTAAAGATTACTGGGATCCTAGATCACAGGATCACTTTTTATACAGGTATGGATCATCACAGGATATTACATCCAACTTTATTAAAATATTAGAGAACACTTCTCAGACTTAACACTGACTGTCTTGCAGTTGGTGCCAATACTGATTACCTGTGACTGAGAATTAAAAGATCTCAATGAAAGAAATATATAGATAGTGTAAATATAATAAGTGTTTTTTTTTAAAGAAATGTAATTAGCCAAAATAGATCAGGGGTTGCCAGATAGGGAAACAGACAAACAGTTATATCCTAAAAGACTTTGCTAGTTATTTATCCAGATTCAGATGAAAAATATTGACAAGAAAACTTTTACACTTTCTACAACACTGCATTCTTTATTTATAATATACCTGGCATATTGACAGACACCAAGAGTGATGGCAGTGGCAACATATAGAGACTGTAGTGGCATCTTTACATCAGAGAACCTCAAGTCAAACTCTGGTGATGCAAGCAATAAAACTGATTCTGCAATTCCTGCTGAAAAGGCCCCAGTCTTTCCTGTGTGAGTTAAGATGATTTAAGTATATCTTTTATTTATCTAATATTTTTTTGGTATCTAGTTATCTAGGTGTTTTTTCAACAGAATTTAGAGGTAAAGAATGAAAGTTAAATAATATGCATCCATCTATTTAGGTACGTTATATGATACGACAAATGATGAAGGGTGGTTGGAGAAAAATCAGGTGTTTCCTAGTTTCTCATTTTATTCCTATTTTTCTATCTAGATCATTACGTAAAGCTTTTACATATCAAAGGCTTCATTTTCAAAACTGTAAGATGAAATAATGATCAGGGTTAGCCTAGTGAGATAATGTAACAGATTACTATTATATCTTTTTAAGTTAAATGTACATTTGAAGACACATTTTCATTGTACGTACTCTTTTGATTTTCAGTGATATTGATGATGAGGATGAGCTGTTGTATGGAGACTCAAAGAATATGTCTCAGGATACTAAACCAAACCTTGATGAGATGAATGGGTAAGCTTCTTCTTCTTTTGGCTCATCATGTGGAATCTTATTAAGGATATTCAATTGTAACTTCTCCATACACATTTTGATATAAATTGATGACAATGGAGACATATAAGCAATATTCCTATTTTTCAGAATTGTGAGATAATGGGTAATAAAATGAAAATCTGTGGTGCCTGTATTCATTTATTTATTTGTTTGTTTATTTGTGTGTATGTAATGGGATGACAGCCACAGTTTTGACAATTACTCGCGCAAAATGAAAACAAATCATGTTTCTGAATTCATCTAGGCGTTGTGCTCATTCAGCTGATACAGATAGATAATACATCTACATGGTGTTTTTAAATTTCAGACCCTGTCAATTTTTGGTTAAATTTCCTTCTTTTGTTAGAAAGCAGGTGCGTATCTATGATTTCAAAAGCGGAGTGGTGGTATACTGGCGCATAACAGAGGGGGAGGAGGGGTCCCTTCTTTTTCTTTCTACAGGTGGTTTAAAACTTTTGTTACTGAGATCAGGTCAATTCATGTTTTAGTTTGTTTGTTTTTTTATCCGTCCTTCCTGGGCAAGACTGGGTACTTCAGCCAGTAGTGATTAATAATTACAAGATTCTTTCTTTGAAGATAAATAAAATAAAAAGAGCACTATTTGAATAATGGCCATTTTTATCCAAATATAAACATATTCTGTTTCATTGAAGAATTCACTTAGCTCTAGGGTTTAGTTTTTAGTATGACATTTTACATCAGAAGCTATATGTTTGCATCCGATGGCAAAATAAATAAAGTGTTTGCAAAGTTTTGTTAAGTGCTCTCACTCATAAGGAAAAGACTCTATTTTTATGAAAAATCTATTATGTCTTCAAAGGGGAAGGAAAGAGAAGAGAGAAATCAAGCCCACCTCCTGGCTCATAATTTCCAGAGCTAACGGCCAACTAGAGGTAAATATTTTTACTACTATTCATGTCTAAAAGTTAATTTACTTTTGAGTATTTAATCTGTAGATTTTATATTGTTCTCTGTCGATAATTTATTTGATGCTTAGATACTGAATTAAAACTATTACAGGCTGTCTTAACTTACATAGGTTCCAAAATACTTAAGGCTGCCAGGGTTTCATCACTCAAATGTTTAATGCCCATACCCCAAATGCTTAATACAAAACCCAGAAGGACTTTACATATGTTTTTATTTTATTATGTTTCATAAATAGACTGTAACAAATGTTCTTAAGTGCTATATTATTAAATGTTTACTTACACATGTCAGGGTTACTTATCAGAATTATATATATTTTACTTCATAAGTCCAAAGTTTCATTCTGGATAAAGATATAACTCCTATAAACTATTGAATGCATAAGCTATTTGATACACATTTTGTTAGTAGATTGTTATTAAGTATTTGATGACTAGGTGAGTTGCTTGTAATTTTTATGAATGAGATATTATCTTACCTCCAGATGTACAGCCTTCCAGACCAAAAGTTGTGTTACACAGTGAAGAGTTTCCCTCTAGGACAGAGAATTCTGGTACACAGTGGACCAATATCTACAAAGTCAGGGTAATACATCAAAAGAAATTCCTAACTAAACTATTTTTTTTAATCATTAACAAATCCTCATCTTAGTCACCTTAAAAAAAACTTTTGACGGATTTGTTCATGTCCATTGCATTGTGTAATAGTGATATGAACTCAGCACTCTTCTGTTTTTGTTTTCAACACAAGGTCGACTTTTGATTTTGACTACGGTCGCAAAAATATATAGAACTCAATAATGCACAAAATTATGTTGGCACTGCAGTCATTTTTTAAAGACTGTGTTGATAGGCTGCACCTAGACTTTACAGGTACCTTTTTTGGACCAAAAGAATGGCTTACAGACCAGAATGTGTGGTCATTGGGATGAATGTCATCTTTTACTTGTTGATGGTAAAATGGGGCCTGACCCTAGTGTCAATGGCATTGGCTTAAAGATTATCCTGAAAGAGTGTGCAAACTTAATTTATATTTGCTCATATAGAACTCAATAATGCACAAAATGATGTTGGCACTGCAGTCATTTTTTAAAGACTGTGTTGATAGACTGCACCTAGAGTGTGCAAACTTAATTTATATTTGCTTTTTATTGCATGTTTGTTGGCTCCACTTTACTATGAATAGTTCCATTTGATCTGAAGGATGCCAAGCAGTTATTATTCAAGTATATATTCATTTCATAGAGTAGAAATCACTGGACTATTTTAACCTCTAGACCTTATCATATCAATGTTTTGGTTCCCTTACAGGCTTACAGGGGCTTCAGAAAAGTCGACCAACGTTGCTGAGATGCCAGTTGTGAAGGAGGTCCAGATGTTTGGTCTTGGACACAACAAAACACGCCCATACCTCATGGTTTGTATACAATTTGATAATTTAAATTATTGTGATTTTATTGATGGTAATTGATCTTCTTCATCATATTAACTAGTTCACACTTTATGGAGACAGTATATTGGGTTATTCAGAAAAAACTATTCAAAATTTTTATCCATTTAATTCCTGTATAAATTAGGCGAAATACAACACCTACAAGATACATCAATATCTTACTTAAATGAAATAACCACTGTTTCTTGTAGGTGTTGTATTTCGCCTACATGACACCTTAGGGACACACTGTATATCAGGTAATTAAAAAAAACTCAAATAAAAGCTACTAGAGATGATGCGATTCACATGAACAAGGTCGTGTAATTCTACATTTCCTTTAATTTGCCATTTGTCTGGAATTTAGGGACAATCTGCATTTCAAAACAAGTTAAAGTTTTTTGTTTAGCTCCTATACAGAAAAATACTACCAATAGAACAGTCAAAGAAAACAAAATCAGTAAAAAGGACTAACATTTATGTCAAAAAGATAATATGACTTAAAAGCAAAATCACTTTTTAAGTCTTTAAACATTGTTTTGATGAGATGGCTATCGTATCCAATATGTCTGTGAATTTTCCTTTTGTAATGTGTTCAATGTGAAATTAGTAGCCTGTCTGTACTTTATCCTGTCTTGTTATTGCGTTACTGTTTGTGGCTTACAAGTCAGTTCCTTTTGAATGTAATATATGCACTTTTTATACTTCAAGGCACGGGTTGATGACAATTTGTTGATCTACGAAGCTTATCCACACTATGACTCACATATAACAGGTGATCACCTGCGGGTGAGATTCCGGAAAGTACCTCACAATATGATACTCCAAGAGAAAAAATTTCAAAGCAGAAAAAAGGGCGATGAGGAAGAAGAACCTCCAGATGAGAACACCCCTCCTGACCACATACGACAGCTGCGTTACTTTGAAGATGTTTCAGGTTATGCCGGGGTGAGCAGTGTATTTCTTTTGGTTTGAAAATTTGACATTAGCCTGTGTGGTTAAGATTTTAACATCTCACTACTGTCCCTTAGGCATTTCTTCCACACTCATTAAGCCATAGTGTATCTTGATGATATCTTTGTACATATATTTTTATACCATTTTAATTTTCAACTGCATTAGAAAATATTTCTTAAGATCCTGTACTGATTATTTGAATTTTTTCTCTAAGTGTTTATCTAAATGTCTCAATGATTTCTCCAGGTTTTTATCTGTGGACCATATCCTCACTGGATCTTTATGACATCTAAAGGTTCTCTCAGGATACATCCCATGGGTATTGATGGCTGGGTCACCTGCTTCACTTCATTTCACAATACAAACTGTCCTAAAGGTTTTCTATACTTTAACAGAAAGGTGAGTTAGTTTCATAACTAAATATTTTTTTTCAAAGATTTTTTTAAAGGAGCTTTGGTAAACAAAAGTTGTTGCTATTTATCTCAAAGCTTTTTTACAGCAATGCTTTATTGTAGTCATATGAAGATGAATGTTTTAGAAGAAAAGGGTTTAAGGGGGGGGGGAGATTAAAAAGTATTCATGGATTCGTTTGTATTGTTTTCTCCTATCCTTCAAGCTTAGATTTACTTCTTTTCTTATTTCACTTCTGCTTATTCAATCTTGATTAAAGTTATTTGACAAAATTTAGGAAATGTTTCTTATTTTGATTACCAAGTACTTCTTGATTCCATCTCCATGTTTCTGTGTGTGCAAAATTAGGCCATGCACTTCATGTGCAAAATACAGTGATTTCATGCTGGGCTGGTGGCCCAGTGGAGACAGAATAAAACAGTACTGGGGCGTTGATATGTTGAACTGAGTGCTATGACATGATACTTCATTCAATTAATCCATATCTCAGCTTTTAAATTGTCTAATTTCTATCTAATGGAGATTGAATAATCTATGTAAACTTTTTAATAGAAATTAAACAAATAATCATTTAGATTTTATTTCTTTTCAACATTTTATAGTAAAGAGAACTGACTTTAAAGTTAAGATAATTAATTTAAAACTGTCACCAGACTTTATGTCTGTTCCATAATATGCATGTATGTTTGTAGATTTCAATCTGTATGACAGCTTGTCACTAGTTTGAGGATAAGAGGCGAGCTACAATAATGCTCTAAAATTTCTACCCACATATTTTTTTAATCAAAAGAATCTCAAGATGTACCAATGTGTTAAATTTCGAAAATTTGTCTCATTGCAAAGTGATGCAATTATTCTATCCCAATAAAAAAAACATGTATCTTCTTCTTCTTCAATCTTTCTTGTATCTAATGTATCTTTTCTAGAATAGCTATCCAGAAATAATTGCTGTTTTCAGAAATTAATATTGACATGAAACTCTTCCCCAGTCTGACATGTGCATCTGTGTCCTCCCTACACATGTAACTTATGATGCTCCCTGGCCAATCCGCAAAGTTCCCTTGAGATGTACACCACATCACATCACATACCACAATGACAGTAAGGTGAGGAGGTCATCTTTACTTGTTCATTCTTGATAGAGAAATTATAACATATTTCTTAGAAACAATTAAGGAAGAATAATCTAAAGTGAATGAATGGAAACAATTCATCACTGAATCATGTTTGGATAATGAAACATTGCTATGAATGTTACCAAAAGTTTTTAGTACTTTCATGTCTTTGATTATTTGACATCATCTTTCAAATGTCAGATTATTAAGTTTCTTGGATAATCATATTGGTAAAGTGGCTACCTTATAAACATTTGTTTCCATTGAGATTCAATAATGGTAGTAATGTTTCTTCTATTATAATACTGTAATACTTCTTTTGTTTTGATAACATTTATAAATCATTAGAAACATCGAATGGTATGATTAATAGTATCTGATTAAGTTCATTTTTGTTAATGATTTTTGTAATAATTTTGGAAAAAGCACTGTATGCTTGCGATTATAGTACTTAATCAGCTTCATGCCCCTACTCAACTGAATATATTGGTAACAGATTGTTAGCAACATTTTCGGTCACTGAAAAAATTTGCTTTTAACCAAACCCATCAAAGACACTGCCAGCTGGCTTCACATCTCGAATAACGCCTTCATCAGACTCTATGTTTAATCTCAAATCTATTGCCAATTGCCATCATATATTTTTGGTATTTTGTCAATTTTCCATGCAGTTACAAGTAAAATTAAGCAAGACAACACCACCCACAAGATTCTTAAAATCATTCTATGATCTTGCACAAAAGTGAGAATAAAATACTAACTCTTGTGTCTTAGTTCTGGATAAAAACATGTTGCTAATAACTGATGTGCTAAAGTAATTCAAATTATATAAGGAAAAAAGTCTTATAACACTGGTTGTTGCTAAAAACCAGCTTGTTAATACACAATGGCCACTGTATGTGATCTTTAAACACAAACTAGCTGTTATAGCTGAGTCAAAATGACCGCTTTACATAATTTGAAAAATAACTAATTTTGTATCTCTTGTTAACAGTTCAAGCATTACAATCTTAATAATAACAGTTAATCAACATGTTTAATCTCCAAAAATAATAACACAAAAAGAGAAGTATATAATTTCAGTGTTCTTATATGATTGCTTTCAACGACATAACCTTTTAATCTCTCCCCCAGCTATATGCAGTTGTGACCAGTATAAAAGAGAGCACTAACAAGTTTCCAAGGGTCCAGTCTGATGATCGTGAATGGGATTATGTGGAAAGAAGTTTGTATACTGATCTTTTTATACATTGTTACCTAATGTGAATCTTGAAATTCATACAGATCTAAAAACTTACCCTCCAAGAAATAAATTTTCCCTGGGTACAGAGATGTTTTCCCCGGTTTCACATTTCAGCATAAAAGGTGCATATTCATTGATTTTGGAAAGAGACTAGCTACTTTATTGAGAGCTGACATCATTTTGGGAAAAATCCCTGGATTCCAAAAATATTTCCTAGGGTACTAATTGTTAATGACTCATTGATTTCAGTAGATGTCTTATATTAAATGACAGTTCTTGTACTCTCATTCTGGATAAGTTCCAGCAGCTGTATATTTGAGAGTGTGAGAAGCTCAACGCTAAGCTTCATCACAGACATGACAAAAGTTTGGAAGGAGATGACTAGAATTTCCTGTGTAATCTTTCACAAAGAAATTGTTTGAGACAAGAAACAGTTGTTCCATTATTCTGTCCTGACAAACAGCCTTTTAGATTTGTCAAAGCAAAGATGATTGTTCTGCTATAATAGAGTATGATAACAGTGTTTTAAAAATGTTGTGGAGGCTGTTAAATAGAAAATAACTAAAATCTGAAATTTAACAAGCATTTTTCTTTTACAGTCAAACTCGCTTAAACTTAAATTTTGGGGAAGCACATTTTTTTTTTTAAAGAATTTGTTTTGAAAATAAAAATAAAAAGAACTTAGAAAATTAACGACACCAAAACGACAACATTAACATCTAGTAACAACAAGATGAACAACACCAATAGACAAAAATGCAACAGAAATACAATACAATTAAATATTGTCACTTTTCCCAGAAAAACTTTGTAACAAAGGTCAGACTTATCACATTAAATTGGTAATTGTCCATCATTTTCTGTGCAGATTTTTTGTTATTTAAGGGTTTTTTTCAACAAAGAGAGAGAGAGAGAAATTGGGAGTCAGGTTTTTGTTTTGGCTTAAGCATGTGTAGTTTTTTAAGGGTTTTTATATTTATTTTGCATATATTTTGTAATATAATTTTATTTGCAATTGATTCAGATGAGAGATTTGTCTACCCTGAGATGCAAAAGTTCACAGTTCAGCTATTTACTCCTAGTACATGGGAAGTAATTCCTGAAACAAAGTAAGTCATTTTAGTACTGCTTGTCCTCCTTTCTGTGTATTAAAAACTGTTGACAGTCTGTGCTACTCTTATTTTCACTAATGTATGTTTCAAAACTGTTTTTGTCATAAGCACTTTATTTTTGCATATTTTGTGGTTACATTAGAAAATAAGAGAGGTGTATTGATGGAAGAGAGGACAATCACATTATATAAGTAGGACTCTGGTCCTAAATTTAAGGTCAATAGAAGGGGAGTAATGATGATTGGCATTGCCAGAGAGGCTTACTATCGTAGATGAGCTGTTGTCACAGCTGTTCTGCTGTTACACTTAAAGAAATAACTACAGTAGAATCCCTCTATTAAGGCCACCCTTGGGACCAAAATAATGGCCTTAACTGGCGGATGGCCGTAATAGAGAGAAGGGACATTTTTTATTACCAATGGGTGTAAAAAAGGGGAAAACGCATGGAACCAGAACATTTTCAATGTGTTTAACAATCAA
>JAUUEB010347329.1:0-12518 GCA_032362205.1 Clione limacina
CTGTAGGGGTCCCAGGCACAACACCCATATTCTAGTAATGGACGTACTAAAGCAGTATAAAGGTTTTCCTTGACATTATTTGGACATTTGTAAAAATTTCTTTCCAGGAAAGATAGCATAAAGCTTGTTTTTTTATAGGCATTGTCAGTTTGGTCTATCCAATTTAAATTAGAGTCAATGGTAACACCTAAGTATTTTGCAGGGCTAAACTCTTAAAGATCAACATTATGGATATTATAGATGAATTTTCAATTCCCACTACATTTAGTGCCATAAATCCAGGAGCAATGGCTTTCAGACAAAATTAAATGTGTAATGTCCTTGGTCAATACAACCTAATTTTAGATTCAGGATTTCAAAGTTACGTTCATATTTTGCCTTATCTTCTTCTTTAAGAATGACCAAAATCACCATAAATCTACAATCTTCTTCAATAAAGGAGCTAATAAAGTGAAAGTGTTGATGATCCCTATACCAATCTTTTTAACAACTTTTAAGATTGTCAAATTATATTATTCCGATTATTTAGGGTATGGTTCGTGTCACTGTCAAGGTGATTTTTCAATTTGTTGACAATTAACTGAATAAAGGACATTTTACATATTTCTCTATTATTCTTTGGAGATGCACAATTGGCCTTTATTATGCCAAGAGTGTTGTTCCTTCTGTGTTCAAGATGCCCCTGAGCTGTGTAGAATTGTTTTTTACATGGTGTGCTCCATTATACTAACATCAACAGTGAACTACAACTGAATAAGTGAATAATAAACTGGGGTGCAATAATAATCTCTGCCTCCTGATCTAATTTGACCTGCGCTGTAATTTTGATTGATTTTCCATATTATTGATTGCAGTCCAAGCAGTAATTTTGTTTTCTCAAGCTGTTCTCTTAACATATTTTGATTAATCTATATTATTTTATTTAACTAAGAAATTGTTTTATTCTACATAGTATCAGGTTTGTACACTTATTGAGTGCTCAGGTTTCTGTTATTTATTAATGACATAGCGTAGAAATATCTGTTAACAATTGACAGAGAAAGGGAATCTAAAGTATTTTACTATATGACCCAATGCCACTTTCTGCCAAGGCGCCATATTACTGAACCTAGCGTTCAACAGAAGTTAGCACATTTGCAAGTGAACAGAAAGTTATGTAAATAACGCCGACCTAAACCACTATGCCCGTCAAGACCGCTACTAAGGAGTCATCTACAGCTACAGGAATGATAATAAGGATCAAGTAAACATCTAAGGCAGGGTAACCAGTAGTCAAATAAAGCTATATGATAAAGTAACAAAGTCAATGTTATGAAGGAAACTGTGTTTATCTGGGTTAACATAAAAGAAGCCACACTTCTATAATTATTATTTCTAATTTCCCTTAAAAATCAAGCTGAAACTATATAATGCAATTCAGTCTCTATCAACACTTTTTAAATAGGCATTCTGTATATACTCAAGATATTGTGTCATATTAACACATATAGTTTGTCTTTTCAACTTATAGTTCATCTTCAAAAGGAAATTCAATCACGGAAAGATTATTAGTTATCAGTTAGCAGAAAATAATTGATTTATTTCCCACTTCTAAATAATTAACAAAACAATTTCTTCTCTCAGATAGGATTATCAGAGCTGCAGCCAGGCATGATATCAATTTTGAAGTGAGAAATGAAAATTATTCAATGATAAAAGTGCACTGATGAAGTGTTTCAGTCAGCAGGAAGTAATCCAACTAATTATAACATTAACACCTATACTTGAGTGATTCTTCAAAACATCATTAGACTGGGACAGGAGAATTATCATGAACTGCTTCAAGGGTAATTGTGATGCAATGGAAAGAGGTAATTACAGAGGCCTCAAACTCTTTGAAAGAATCATCGAGCAACACATCAGGACCGCCATCAACATTGATAACATGCAGTTCGGCTTCATGCCAGAGAAGAGAACAATGGAGGCAATCTTTATCATTCTCCAGATGCAAGAAAGATTCCTGGCAAAGAAAAAGACCCTATACCTGACATTTATTGACCTAGAACAGGCATTTGATCGTGTTCCACGGAGGGTCGTCCAATGGGCACTTAGTATAGTATGCGTAGATGAGTGGATCATCAGGGTAGTGCTTGCTATGTACAGGCTTTGTAAAAGCCCAGTGAGCATAAACAACACCATTGGGGAAGACTTTGAAGTGAAAGTTGGGTACACCAGGGCTCAGTCCTAAGCCCCCTACTTTTCATTATTGCCATGGAGGCTCTGAGTTCAGAACTAGCCTTCACTGGGAGTTGCTCTATGCTGATGACATCACTCTGTTGGCAGAAAGTCTGCAAGACCTTGAGCACATGTATGTGGCATAGAAACAAGGCATGGAAGCCAAAGGTTAACGTAAATAAGACCAATTTGATGGTGTCCCAGTGTGGGTGGCCTCAAACCACACAATTAGTCTGGTAAATACCCATGTGGTGAGTGCCAGAAAAGTGTGGGCAGCAACTCCTTATACTGCCCGTCCTGTAATCACTGGATACATAAACGATTTAGTCGCATCAAGGGTAACCTTTCAGCCGCTGTGAACTTCAAGTGTTCCACCTGCGTCAGCTCACCCAGTGCCCAGCAGCCCACAATCTCTCTAGCGGGCAACAACCTTGAGGTTGTTGATAAATTTTGCTACCTTTGAGACATGCTAGAGACGATTTGTGGTGCAGAGTCTAGCTCTATCACCAGAGTCAAGTGCGGTTGGAAAAAGTTTAGAGACCTCCTGCCTCTGCTCGGCTCTAAGGCGGTGTCACTGAAGATGAAAGGTGAACTATATAAGACCTATGTTCAAAATGTTCTCCTCTATGGCACTGAAACTTTACCAGCAAGGACTGAAGACACAAATAGGTTGGTCACAACAGAAAAGACCATGATCCGCTGGATGTGAGGTGCACCTAAAGACAACTCCATCTCTAGCTTGGAACTCAAATCCAAGACTGGTGTTACACCAATCGCCATAGCTGTCTGTGCTGATATGGTCATGTTGCTAGGAAAGACAGAGATAACTGGTTAAGAAGAGTCCAGTTCCTCAAGACTGCTGGTAACCCTGGCCCTGGCCGACCCCTAAAGTCATGGGACGAGGTGTTCAAAGAAGACCTAAGAGAAACCCTACTTGACCCGAGCCTAGTGCTAGACAGAGATGCCTGGAGAACTGCCATTGCATTGCGAACAGTCTAACCCATGCAGCATGGAAAAATAGACTTAAAGTGGTGATGATGATGATGATGATGATGATGATCATCATAGTCATCACATCTCCTGCCCTCATTGTTTTATTGAGTTATGCTAACAACCAACAATGAAGATTTGGAAGCTTTTACATTTTAACAATATTTTAACTTAGTAAGAGAAGAAATTCAAAAGTCACAAAATAGCCCAATGTTGTGCAAAGATAGCATACTGAATAGAATTCAAATAACTTACCTGATAACATCATAGGTATCTATAAGAGCCAAGAAGTGGTCAGGAAAGGCGATAGCATAAGCAATGAAGGCTGCCAACTCGCCATCTATTGTTTGATCTGGTAAAAAGTCTGCAACAAGAATAAACCAATGAATGGTAAAGTGAGGTCATAGAAAGGGTTGTCAGATACCTTACAAAACTTTGGACATGGAAGATAAAATCAATAACATCACAAGGGTGGAACCTATCAGGCTCCGTTTAGATATATAACTTTGACAATTGATTTTTTGACTCCCTCAAAAAAATTTATGGTGAAATTTCTTTTTACATTGGTGAGAAATTTGATGATATTATTTTTTTTACAGTAATTTATCAAATAATGTTTAATATAATGGGTTTTACTTCACTATATGCTTGTAAAAGACAGTTTAAAACCTTGAAGTAACTTTACACATTAAGAGAAATTTTAGCGCACACTATGTCATCTAAAAGATAAGCTGGACTTTAACAGGTCATTATGTCCCGTTAACCTTGCAACAGATTGAAAAACAATTATTTTCTTTCTTTCAAAACATGCCACACATATTCCTGTGATGAGGTCATTATTATTGACATCACTTTCCTTCCACTCATAGAGACATACAAAACTTGAGTGGGAAAAACCAATGTTATTCAATAATCCTGAACATACTGTCAATTGGAAAATTTTTTGAGAGAGTAGTGGTAGTATTAAAGAGACAGGACTGTAATCCAGTGTCTTAAATCCTTTTTAAATTCACCAAACCAGGATCACAAATAGACTGGCTCAATTAAAACTGATGTGATTGCTGAGTTGTATGTAAAATCAAAATTGCGTGAACAGTTTTGTAATCTTATAACTAATCTGGTTTTTGTTAGTACATATAGGTAGGAAGGATATTCTTTTTTCAGTCCCTTACACCACAAGAAGGCTATTTGAAAGACACATTTGGCATAAACAGAAGCCAGACAGAAAACAAACATGAGGCAAAGGCCAGGTTCAGATCCAGAGTCTCACATTTGAAAGGTTGAGTCTTTATCCCAAGATTAACATGCCTCACAGTAATTCATAGACAAACTTATTAACACTTTATTGTATGCTTATTATTATAATACTAGTCATAGGCGTACAGGTTGCTTTTCAAGTGAGGGACAGAACAGGTAAATTTCCTGAAACACTGCTCCTAATATAGTAACAATATCTTTAAAAAACACATAGCTCCTTGAATTTGAAGCCAATAACTGCCTGCCAAAAGTAGGAGCTACTTGTACACCTATGTTACTAGTGTGGTATAAAAACTAAAAATTAAATAAAAAACACCAGTTCTTACCTATAACAGAACATATTTTCTTCCTGTAGTCCAGGCACAGACTTACAAAGTCTATTTCTTTACTGCCATCTTTTGATTTTAGAGTCTGTAAAAATGAGATAACAATAA
This sequence comes from Clione limacina, assembly GCA_032362205.1. NCBI lineage: Eukaryota > Metazoa > Mollusca > Gastropoda > Pteropoda > Clionidae > Clione > Clione limacina. The sequence continues at coordinate 4,896 of JAUUEB010347329.1, forward strand.
TTAATGAATGAAAGTCGTCAGGAGCTTGTACAAAAGATGTTCAAGAAAATAATGATGACTAGCTATCCCAGCCAAATATAAACAAGGGCAGAAATCTTGTGGAAGAAGAGGTAGCAATTATTTTGAATAGGATCCAAGTATTATTTGTTTAAGCTCAAAATAGGTAGAAAATAAGTCTTTGGAATAGGTACTTTACATAAATTATTTATTCCCCTATGTACACTCCATCAACTTGGAAGAAACACCACCCCACTCAACCCATAATCACTAAATGCCTGCATGGGTCTCTCACAAAATTAATAAACATGCAGAGAAAATAAATTTAGATATCTGACAAAGACTAAATAACTCGTCAGATTTTGATATAAAGAAGAAGAAGACACAAATTATTAATTCTTATACGCATCTCTAAGAACAAGGAATAATCAAACTCCAGAAGAAAGACATGACACTGAACAGGAGTGAAAATCTTTTGTGATAGCCTAGTTAAGAAACAGGAGTGCAATACCCAATGAAACTTTCACAAATTAAATTGTGAGATAAAGTGATAACCAAGATCACTACTCACCCTGATTTGTATATCATCCAATGTGATAAAAGCTGTGATAAAGGCATGAGCGTGAGTTCCTCTCACTGGGATACCAAACATTTTCCCTGCCAGCACATTGCTGGTACCATCAAAACCTGAAAATAGAGAGCAAATAACAATCATGACTAACATTTATAAAAGAAAAAAGAAAATGGTTACTATACCTCTTAACTTTGATTCCATATTAATGGGCGTTGGCAGAAAAAACAACCTTTGTTGACATTTTTTCAGATAAGAATTTGAATCAGTTAAAACAAAATGTGTCAGCTTTAAGTTGAATCCAGTTGTTATATTATCTTACAACCTATTTATCTTCTATGCTTCTTATTTTCATATTTACCATACCTTAAGGCAATTTATAGGATTAATTTGAGGATTGACAGAAAAGCAACCCAATAGAAACCTTTTACCTGACTATAACAAAGAACTAAATTATATAAAAATAAGAAACATGTGTCATCTCAGCTTCCTGGGAAGTTAACTTAGGCAAATTATTATTGTTTGCCTTTTTGGATTATTCTTAATATGTTGCAAATTATTTCAAATTACATGGATATCTGTAGTCACATGATATCTGTAATCTGTAGCCGATTCACAGGTAGACACTAAAGTTTATTTACAAGTTAAATGAAAAAACGTAAACATCAAGAGGTATGAATAACTTTGCATATATGAGCTCATACTGTTTTTGTTTATTTTCACAGTAAGTAAATGTAAGGTCCCACACAAACCTTTTATTTTGAAACATCTATGTTTGAATAAGAATGTTTTTCTTTTATAAATATTAAGATAGAGGAGTATTTATATGCGTTTTTTTTAATTACATCTGCCTTTAAAATTTCACTTGGTGATTGTTTGCACCTTAACATTAAATGCTCATCACAAAGCATCATAACTTTTATTTTGATGAAATTTAAATATAAAAATGATATTTTTTAGATAGTTATTCTACAATTGTTTCAAGTGAGAAAAGAAATCATGGAAAAGTTGATATATTTTTGAAGTTATCGTCACTCATGTTTTATAATTTAAAGCAATTGCCTGTCAACTGTTACAACAACAAAAATACCAGTTTGGTCAAATACTACAAGTGAAAAAAGAAAAATATAGGACTATTAAAAAAATTTGTTCCAGGGTAAATAAAATTTAAAAAAAAAGCTTTCCAGCTTATTAAACAAAATGTGAAATGTATCTTACTTTTCTCTGTTGTTCGTTTCAACAAAATGTGAAATGTATCTTACTTTTCTCTGTTGTTCGTTTCAACATTCAAATTTGTCCCTAGGACTATTAAAGACTCAAACCCATGACCTTCTGTTTCAAAGGTTGACATCTTAACCATCTGTTGCCGTCAAACCTAAAGAAAGTACGCTCACTACTGCAATTCTAACAGCAAAGTATAACACAATATTAAATACTGAAACTCAATACTAGAGACAAATATTTGGAAATATTAAGCATCTTCTGGGATGTAAGAAAAAATAGACTTACCTCCCAGATAGCAGTATCGTGAAGCAGACAGACCCCCATCAGGACCCTGAGCTCTTCTCAACCCAAACTCAAGCAGAGTTATATCTGGACCAGCTGCCATTCTAAACCTTGCTGCATTTGTAGCGACCAAACTGGTTGAAGAAAGATTTGGAATTTTACTATACAAGAAGAATACTGAACAAAGGTTTTGCTGTGATTAAAATATGCAAACTCTCAACTTTTAAACAAATGGAGAACATAACAATATTAATGACAACTTCCGTGAATGTTTCTAGAGCAACATATGGAGCACATGGCTTTCAATAAGAGCCTCTGTCTTCAAGCAACATGTAGCCAAAATATATGGGGTTATGAGAAATCTAGAAAGATACTACAAGCATACTCTAATAGTAGTAAGAGTGTACAATAAAATTATCTGAATATAAAACTGTTATTATAATTGAACACCTAGTTCCATAAAAACCCTCTTGGCTGTGGGCTCAGGGGGAGGGGGGGGGGGGGGGTAAAGGCGTGTATTTACTGACCAAAACCAGTCTGATTTTTTCAATTTTAAATTTATGCTTTTAAATTTATCATCCAAAGCACACATAAGAGGTTAAATATATGTTGTTTTTTGTTTTTTTAAAATACATTTTGTTTTTTGCTTCTTAGAAACTCTATATTGTATATTTACCTTCTGCTATTAGCTATCAATCTCATATCATGTTCAAAAGCACATAACTGGACATGGGACTTAATTGTAAAAGAAGAGAAACTTAACTTACCTTGCATAATTGACTAAATTCAGCATTGCTGTCTCTAAAAGTTGGACAATGGCTAAGGGGCCTGACAATGTGAGAAGAGGCACCTTGGGAAAGACCACCTCACCCTCAGGCACTGCCTCCAGGGTCACATCCTTAGCTGACAGGCTGGCCAGGTAGTCGAAGAAACCTGGGTCTGTTTCAAGTGGCAATACTGTCTTCAAGTAGGCTATATCTGTGCAGATTAAAATAACAAATAAATTGAGATCAAAATGTGGGTGCCTCATTATGTGATATATTATCTTCTAATCTAAGAGTTTAAGAGTGAATAACTTGGACTCGCGGGATACAAGAACTCAATGTGGTAGAAAAGTAAAGCGTGAAATTGATCATTACAAGCAAACACTACCTTATCTTGGGAATTTATCTATATATGAATCATTTACTTCAAACTTGTTTGAATCAGAGTCAGATTAACAGCTAATTCAGTAGTCTCTTGTTATTTTTCTGTACTTAGTGGGTGGAAAGTACTGGAATTTAAACTGGACAGGAATAATAACGAGTGGGCAAAATATGCACACAAAAATTATCATTTTCTTTTCTGTTGTTTAATATATAAATCATTATGCAAACATGTGTGCCCTTATGCAATATGTAATAGCCATAGGTGTGACCAAAACTTAATGCCAACACGATAAGGCAAAACATGAGGTGTGTTTGCAGTGACTTTAATGGCATGTTGCTTGGAAGTGTGAAGATAGCAGGATATAGGAGTAACCAGAAGTATTAAATTTAATCGTAGCAGGTTTTTGCGAACTGTCCAATCAGATTCTGGTGGGAAAACCCAGAATAATAACAGCGTTTTTAGTAAATAATGGTCACTTTCGTTTGTTTGTTTGTAGGGTTTGCCGCTTTTAACTCGGACAGAAACAACTTGGTTGAGAGCAAACCAAGAGGACTGATTTTGCGTTAGTCAACTGCTTTACACTCTCATGTTTGAACATTTTGGTGCGTCCCTACACCCAGATGGTTTCAGCTATTCCAGCTATTCGACTTCAGGAGGTATTCTAGATATTTATACTGCCAAAGTTATAGTTGAAATTACATCAGATAAGTATACAACAATCCACACCCAATAAAGCCATATCCAACAATTTACTTTTGCCTATGGAGAGGACTTCAGTTCTATACTTCAGAAAAGAAGCCATACTCTCAGGCTAAGGTCACTTATAAATTTTAAGAAAATTGTATTAGCAACTGGTGAAGATGTTCAAGGAAAATCCTTATTTAACACAAATGATGCTCAAATACAAAAAGCTTAAAAATATGAACAATCACAAACGAGGCTATACATAAGTTTAACTCACCGCTGTCAGAAAAATGAAATCCTCTGAGGAGTTTGATGCATTCTTCTAAACCTGCAAATATTGTAAACTCTCCTTTGAACGGATTTTTCCGGAAATATAAATCAAACACAGACGGGTCATTCATTTTGCCACTTCTCCAATAGGCATACGCCATGGTGATCTGATATAGATCTGAAATTTGAAACAAATAATGTTTAATTAAATAATACAGTAAGTAATCATTAGACAAGTATAACATGCATCACTTGAGTAACAAAGTAATTGCAATATTAGGCAGATGATTATAATACTAGCAGTTCTAGAGATGGTATAAATTTGGGCACAGAATGCCTTACTAATAGACATAATGTGGATGTTTTTCTACTTTTTGATTTTCTATAGTGGATATGTGTTTAGTGCTACTTTTCAATGTTACTTTTTAATTATGTCGATTATAATACTGAATTTGAAGAATACTTTTTAGCTTTTTTATTTGTAGAACATCAACATGTCAAAACACACAATGATTTGAGAAATACATGGATTCAAATCTAGGCATTGTTATAAAAGTATAAAGGACCTTTAGGTTCAAATATAAACTACCTTTAGAACAGCTAGCTTCTTACATCTGATAGAAGAAGAGTAGTAAAAACAACAAACCAGTCATTTGACTTCTTAACAAAGAACCTGCCATTCTAGAAACATTGCCCACTAGAAGACAAGGAATGGCTTGAGCTTAAAGGACACTGGCTTGTTGAACATTTGATTAGAGATAAATAATCTAAATAACAGATGAGATAAGTGTCACTGCATAGGAGCATTATTGAAAAATTATTTCAACCTAAAACAAATTTGTAGTTAGCTAAATTTTTGTACAGATTTTCTCATCTGTATACAAATAATTATGTCATATTGCAAAGCCAAAGTCTACCTTGATAAATGCTTAAAAATCAAGATCAATGCCATTTTAAGTATATAAATATAAAAACTATTTTAATTCATGCTATTGTTAACACAACAAAACGCATCAACAATCAAAGACAGTTGAAACTGTGAATTAGCTGAGATGTCATAAGATTTAGCTGTCAAAAAATGTTTCTTAAATCAAAATAATGTATCCATGCAATGCAATTTGTTTTTGCAGTCAATTTCATAAGTCAATGTTATTTGCTGGTGAAAGACAAATTGAGACCAATGAAAACCATAATCATGTATAGCATAATTTATAGCGTTTTGAGAGTCTTTATTATAATACAATAAGGTAGCAAAAAAATATCATTTTGAATGTTTTAATGTCAACGTAATTTTTCTGAGTGCACTTCTAAAATAACCTCATGATTTATACAACTTGTTTAACTCACTAACTGACGAGACGCACATTCTACTCATGGAATAGTATCCGTATTACATTAAATGTCAAGAGTAATTTTCTTTTTATGGAATAGATGCATTTATTATGCATTTTAATGCCAAATGTAGCACTTAATATATGACACTAATATGACAGTTTGGTGAAAACCAACTTATTTCCAAGATTTTATGTGTTTTATATTGTTCTATAGTAAATTCCACTTATTCAGCAAGTGTGTGACCTTCAGTCTTAAAGAATCTCAATGTAGTCTTAATCATCGGGGTATGCATGTCAAAGTAGACTCTGAGCTTAACTTTAATGAGCACAGATATAAGATACGGGAGAGGATGTGGTTAAGTTAATTGTCAACTAGACTCTTATGTGTACAAGTCACACAAATCAGGTCGGGGTGATCTAAAGCTACACTTTAATTAAAGCAAGTCTAGTCTACAATACGGAAGGGTGCATTGTTAAGTTAGGTAGCAGTTAGACTTAAATGTTTCAAAGTCTAAAACAACGGGCGTGCGTGTTAAAAATGTGTACCTGACTTAATAAATTTGTCTGAAAATCAGTACGTGTGATCATTGGTAAGTTTTTCTGAACATCGAAAAGAACCCGTAGAAAACAGCGCATACATTTTTGAGCTTTACAACACGTGAGGGAGTCAAATTCTGGAAATGGATTTTAAATGCAAAGTCACCTTCAAGTTAAACAAGTTAAAAAAAAAACAGTCTAATACGAATCTCGGAGAAATCACATTTTTTTTTATAAATCTGAAATATGACCCGGATTCAAAAACCCACTATTCCGTTCATGAGGATGACGTCTTTTTAATAACTGAACAACAGTAGAGGTGGCATCAAACCAGGGACGTAGATAGCGCATTTGCCACCCCAATAATTTCCCAATTAAGTGAAAAATCACTTTGATAAAGTAGAAAATCAGTGATTCAAAATGAAAGAGGAGTTTTATTCAGTATACAGAAGACAAAGCTAGCGATTGCATACACTTATTTAAATTAAAAAGTACTACAGAAATGTTCTTGATTTGCACCATTTATAACTTATATTAAAAAGGAGGAGAATATCCCCAGCCCCAGACTTCCCGTCATATTATTGGGGGCCTTCGCACCCGCGAATCTTTCGAATTATGTATCAAGGTTGCGCCCAATTGTTTTCAAAATCCCAGCTACGCGGTCATTCGTCCTAAATATTTGACAACGCGTTTTCTATATCATTAAATCATACGGGTTTTGCTTCCCTTCACAGTTGCTCAAAGAACAAAGTTTTGCATAAGCGATTTAAAAAAACATTGTGAGGAGGATATGCAATTTAAGTTATTTTTTTAGCTGCCATTATGTTTGAGTCAATGCCAGCGGATTTGTTCCAAAGTCCTAGTCACCAAGGCGACAAACCCAGGGGAAAATACCCCCGGACCCTCCTTCATAGACTCGGGCACATGGCAGCGTATGGTTCAGAATTGCTTGACCCAAGGATATGACATTATGTTGTCCATCTTATTGCCACCCCAATAATTTTACTCTATCTACACGTCCCTTCCTAAATCACATAATTTGAACAGTCACAGGCTACTTGCGAATTGCAAGATTGGAACACTTAATCCCGTTTCGTGATCGCGTGATTGCTTGCATTCGACACAATAAACTTTGTATTTCAATACTATTTAAACGCTGCAGGTTTTCACGTGTCTATATTTTCTATGATTTTATATACAAATTAACATGAGATTGAGAAGTTCTCTCAAGTATACAACAATGAATGGGGGGATTAATAGAGAATATGAACAAAATCTGTAATCTAAATTATGAAGCCAAAAAATCATCACAACCATAACGGTCTTGTGCTCTGAGGTGCAGGAAATCTATCAACGGGTTTGTTCATATTAGACCTCAATTTCCTCCTCTTAACCTTAAAATTGACTATGAAGGTATAAATGATATTAAAACTTCAAATCAACATAGTTTGATTAAATAATACATGAAATTGTAAGCAGTTCTAGAAGCTTGACGATAATATAAGGTTTCGTTGAAAAAAAAATCATTGCACACTATGTTAAAATGATAGCTCGACTGCACTGCAATGTTATCAT
>JAUUEB010347440.1:0-12517 GCA_032362205.1 Clione limacina
GGGGGGTATTCAAGAAAGTATTATTACCACTGATATGATAAAAGAAATCTTTCCTTCTATAATGCATATGTTTTTCATGCTTTTTGGCTCTGCATGTAAGTTTCTTTTTAAAGAATCTCTTTTGACCATTGGCTTTTGAAAATGAATGCAGATAAATATGAAAATTTGTTTGTATTGTTCGCCCGCATTCAACTCGGACGGAATGAACTTGGTCATATGAGCAAACCAAGAGGACTTATCTTGCGTTAGCCAACTGCTTTACACTCTCATGTTTTAACATTTTGGTGGGTCGCTCGGCCCAGAGGGTGGCAGCTTTCTGACTTCAGAAGGTACTCTGATATTTATATTGCCAAAGTTAAAGTTGACAACATATATGACATCAGACAAGTATACCACAATACAAGTCCAATTAAGCCATTTACAATAGTTTACTTTTGCCTATTGTGAGGACTTCAGTTCTATACTTCAGAAAAGAAGCCATACTCTCAGGCTTAAATTTGAAAAACCAATTTGCCTTATATCTCAAGATTATCTTTTCCTTTTCTTCTTTCTAATGAAAATATTTTATTGCAGCTTGTTGACATTTTTCTATATTTTCTTTGTTCTAAGCGGTCAGCTGTGATTAAATGGCATTTTATATTCCTATCTTTCTGTTACCCTCTTGTTAAATCATCTATTTTCTAATTGTTAATCTCCAAATTGAATTTCAATTTTTGAATAAAAGTATCTTGTTTGATTGGTAAATTTCATATATTATATCATTATGCTTTTCATCACGATTGCAGTGTTTAATTAATGTTTAGCATTTTTTTAAAAAGAAATTTGTGTTTATTCTGCTTTAAATTTTCAAACTAAAACAGACCTATTTTTCAGAGCACTGTTTTAATCAACTGTTATATAGAACTATTTGCTGGATACAAATGCAATTTAATTCAAAAGATTTTTTAATAAATTAAATCAAATAGTTGTTTTTTGAGAAAAACAAAAAAAGAAATGACTAACAATGTTTTGAATTGATTTTGGTATTTTTTTCATAATGATTTTATCTGTCTCTTTTCTTTTTCTCAAATGTTTATTGAATACCCAGTTAGGCATGAACGTTGTTATTGTTATTTTTTGTTATAAAGGTTCTTCTCCTTCAGTGATTTTAACGAGAGTAGACTTGATATATTTTATTGATATATTTCTGCAGCATTGTCATGACATGGTTTTATTTTACAAGTTATCTCCCCTCCCTTATTCTTTTGCTTTGACATGATATCTCCCTTTGTTCTTTTTCTTTGAAGATTTTTTTCTCTTTGCTGTTTCTTATTACTTCACAACAGAATTAACTATACAGCTTACTGTAGTGGTCATTGGTTGTGACCTAGTTACATATGTACCACACATTGGAAATTTGTCATTGTTATAATTTTTTCTGTTTAAATGAATTAACTTTTTAAAGTACTCATATATGTGTAGCTTTTGTCCCAAATGGACTCTTTCAGTGAGAGTGTTTTTCACAGTGAATAAAAATGTGTTGTTTTATTTTAGTTGAACTGAAGATGATTATCAATATCTTTAGCAGTAATCTCCCCTTCTTACTTGATTCTGACAACCAGTCAATTTCTGTTTTTTGTTTTTGTCTTCTTTGAGAAATATATGATTTCAGTCAACTTAAATCTGTTATTTACATATTAATACAAAAATAAAGTGTTACATAACCTCAAACCTGTATCAAATATTTTTATGATCAAAAGATTAATAATAGTGTAAGTTTGACTAAGATAGTCTTAGATTTTTCAATTATCTTAGTTTTCCTTTTATTAAATAATTTTTTTTTTGTAGAATAACTTCTGTTTTTCGTAAGAGAATTGTATGTTTGCCTATTTAGCAAAATCATGATTATTATTTTTTGCAAGATAGTCTTTACTTTGTGGTTTTGCCAACAAAAGAATGTTGTATTATATTATTGCACCTTAATCCAATTTTCTTTCTACATTTATCATTCAGATTTTCATATGCTTTTATAGAGTTTTGTAAAATGATACAAAAATCAAATATGTTACATATATCTCTCTTACCAAAGACAAAAAGAAGCAAATTATTACTCTTGATATTTGCTGCCTTTTTAGATTTCAATTAACCAATTGGCCATGTACAGCTTGTGATCAAAGAACAGTGTTGACTTGCATTTATCATGAATTATTTTTTTATATGTTGCACTACTTGTGTGATACCGAAAACCAAAACCAAAATTTTACATTTAAGATTTTATTTTTCCAAAGAAAAAAACATGTCTCGATCAATTGTAAGCCATCTTTGATTATGAAGAATTTGAGACAAAACCTGCTACCCTTTGAGGAAAACAATTTTTCATTTTTAGTATTGGCAATTATTGTCACTTAACTCCTTTTGCATCTACTCTATATATAGTCACTCTGTGCCTCTTTATTTTTTCATTAAATAAATGTGCAAGTATAGATGGCACAAGATCGTCGCGTTTGGCATAGAGCGATTCCATTGTGAAAAGTCAAACCCACGTAGTACATATGACATAATAATAATAACATGACTGCGAATTTGGACATACAACTATAAATGATGATGATGATGATGATGATGATAGAGATTATTGGTCTCTTAGAATAATACGACAACATATATTGAAGGTGGAAGTTGCTTTCTTTTTATTTAGGCTTTTTGACTAAGAATCAAAGGTCCTGAGTTGGAATTTAATATCTTGTCATATCTGCATTTACCTGGGTCCATTTGTTCCTTCAAGTTGTGTCTTAAAATGTTTGAATCTTAATGTTAACTAAAGCTCTAAACAACACAATTTTGCCAAAAATTTGTATTATGATTGATATGTGTCCAAAATGATTACTATGTTCACTAAACAATTCATATTGTACTAAATGATCCAAATGTGCACTAAATTATTTATATGTGTACTAAATGATTCAAATTTGTACTAAATGATCCAAGTGTGTACTTAATGATTCATAAGTGTACTAAATCTTTCATGTGTACTAAATCATTATGTGTACAGAATGATTCTTATGTGTACTGAATGATTAATGTGTACTAATCATACACTAAATCTTACATGTGTACAAAAGGATTCATGTGTACTAACCGTGTACAAAATGATTCATGTGTACTAACCGTGTACTAAACGATTCTTATGTGCAGTAAACTTTCTACAGAAATTGCATTTACGGTTGTATTGTAAAGAAATGTTAGTATTTATTTGTTATCTATCAACATACTAGAAATGTGGACATATATATCTAACACATTCCCTATTTCATAATGAAACCTTTTTGGTTGAAAGGAATTTCTTAATTTTTAAAGTGTGCTTATCATTCTCAAATACCTGCATTTATTTCTAAGTCAAAAGTATTAAGATCTACGATAGTCAACTGAGCTCAGAACCAACTTTCACTGAACCATAGGGCTGTTCTATTTTTGTGTGGAAGTTATGTCTGTCTTGTCTTTGATCCCTGCCATTGACTGTAAGTAATCAAATAATTTCATTGTTATGTGTTTAAAGTCACTGTTTCCATGGCAACCCAAAGGTTAATGTTTAACAATTACCATCTTGTGCCTGCTGTTTGTGGTCAACATATTAACGTGAGATATTATAGAGATTATTTTTTTTGAATTAACTCCACTCAAGCACCTATATTATAGAGAAGCTTGTCAGCATTGAACCTCAAGCATTATATTTCAAATTCCATGAATCCTATAAACCCTGCTCCTATACTGTCACTGGTGTTATTTGCAAATTTTAAAACTTTGCAAGCAAAAATATTAAATTTTTCAAATACAAATAAACATAAAAAGAATCTTTTAAATTCTATGACAACTATAAACCCAGATCCTATATTTATTATATACACAAGTAGCATTTTCAGCAATCTCTGGCCTTAACTTTAAAATTCTATAAATCCTATGAAAATTCAAAATCTATATACATGAGTCTTTATACCATTTGAACATATGTCAATGTATTTTAGATAGATATCTATAAACTCTATTTTGTATACTGATAACTTGACTGTGTGGCCTTAGATTAACATTTTGTATGTGTGGCCTTAGATGGACATTTTGTATGTTGGCCATAGATGTTCATTGTGGCTTATATCTACCCATACCTGACTTTAGTTGTGTACTAATTCTTAGCTCTATCTCTAATCTAAACTTGTGCCTAACCCGACTAGTTGTTGTAGAGTGATAACTGTAACCCTTTCCTGATGCCTTAATCCTGTTCTTTCTCTTATGTAACATTTGTTATAAGTCTTGGCTTGCTGACTAAACGCACAAACTAATTTATAAAATATATAACAGACAACAACGCCAAAAGTTAAAACCATGTCATTTACCATCTTGAAGATGAATTTTTTTTCAATTAATGTTTTAGTGTTTTTAAAAATCAAGTCATCAATTCAGGTTGTAGCATATTTAATTACCTAATCAAATTGTCTGGAGCATTGTCAATGCCTCAAATGTGTCACATCAAACATTTTATATTGGAATATACACTCTGTTATTGAGGATTGTGCCTGTGCTAGTGTGTGTCTAATTGTCTGTATTCATCGGGTGGTAGAAAATATTGTGCCTTACGCTGATACCCTTTTTTTTAACGCTTCTCCTTACTGTCGATTTGCATATGTCAACCTTGGATATAATCAAAGCAAACAACGCGAAGCAGCCTTAATGTTTCAGATTAGTTATAAATGGTGCAAATTTAGAGCACTTTAAATCTCAAATGGGGATCAATGGCAGCGACATTTTTAAAATAAGTAAAAAAATTGTGCAAATTTAGAGAATTTTGGATCGTAATTGGGGGGTGGGGGACATTTTTCCTTTCTTTCTTTTTTAACCTTACCCCTGGCCTTACTGTGCCCCTCCTTGCCTTACGCTGATGAAATCAGCCACCTTCTGCCACCCTGGTATTCATCTCTGTTATTGTGTCATTGTTTTATTGAATGCTATCACAGATATCAATGGGTTATCTTAACATATAGCAGATAAATTTGCATAATTCATAGAAATAGTTGAAGGGTCAAAATATGGACCTTGTTTGCTTTTAACATTTGAAAAGTGATAACTTATCTTAACTGACAAATTATTTCTCAATGTGGCTTGGGTATCTCTTTAAGCAACTAACAGGCTGCTTTGTTGTTGTTTACTTTCAGGGAGTGTCTCTGTTAACTTGGTAAATTAGTTTGTAAAGATAATAGAGTCTTGTGAGCAAACCATAGAAATGAAATGAGTTATATAGATACCGACTGAGACAGTCGAAAAACTACAATACCAAAGTTTGAAGAAAAGAAATAAATCTATGTCATTGTGACTCCACTGGCTTTATTATAAATACTGACTATTATAACTATTATCTTTATAATTTTTATCATACCTGCTTGGTCCTGTTTTGTCTTTAGTTTCCCTTTTTTAAACTATTGAAGTCTTACCAATTATTGATGTCAACCCAATTCAAAGTGTAATTTATATCTTCCCAATATATCTGCATTTAAATATCATTGTCAGTATATCAGTCAGTAAATATGGAAGAATTGTTCAGTCAAATTGAATATTTATGATAACATACATGATGATAATGATGATGATACTAGTCTAAGGTGATAAGCTTCATAAATGTAGGATCATTAATGGTTAATTTAATGGATCAGGGTACAATTACATTATTAATGCGTTTTCTTTGTGTTTTTCTGCTAGAGTCACTGGCTATTGTTATCTCTGTACAACAGTTGACCATTTCAGAATTCTTTCGCTTTAAATTTAAAGGATTTTCAAACTGTCAACTTTTTCTTTAAAAATGATTAATTTAAATTTGTATATACATTTAAAATGTTTGCTTTTTTCATTTTTATTTTCATTAATTTTGTTGTATATTTTCTTTTCATTTATATTGTTTTATCTATGTTTTTTTTGTATGTTTATTATTTGTTTTCTCATAATTTTTTTCTAATAATTTCCTTGTTGGTTATTTTGTTTTTCTTTAAATGTATTTTACAACCTTTTCTATTTGCATTTTGTTATGATTTTTATTCAAATTTAGAACTGTTTTTATGAGACGTCCAGTCACAAATACTGTAAACATTGAACCAAAGTAATTTTGTCAGAATTCAATCACTCATTATTTTAACAGCATATTGTTTGTATAGTTCAATGGTGTTAATTATAATGTTTAAAATGACACAATTTGGCTAATGTTTGCATGATGATCACATAATGACTAACCACATTTTATAACTATTTATAGCTGTGGTATACACCAATTATGCTTCTATCTATGTCATCTGTTTCCTGCCTACTGTTTCCTGTTACTATTTATAGCTGTGGTTTACACCAATTATGCTTCTATCTATGTCATCTGTTTCCTGCCTACTGTTTCCTGTTACTATTTATAGCTGCGGTGTACACCAATTATGCTTCTATCTATGTCATCTGTTTCCTGTGTGTTAGACTTTTACAACTTCCACTGATAATCCATTGGTTCTATGAAATTTAGACTTGTGGTTAAAAGGAAATAGAGAAGGACTCATTTGGTAAAAAAAAACTCCACCAAATTATTAGAAGTACCTTATGAGGCAATCTTCTTCTACCTCATTATTTATTTGGAGACTTGAGTCTATCATTGTCTGTTTGAGCCATGAGTTCTCTCTGGGGATGAAATGAAAATATGCTAACTTGCATCTACCAAAGCAAAATTTTCATTCAAAACATATTGAAGTTGTTTACTATATATCTATGTGTTTGTTTTGTGTGTGTGTGTGCATGTGTGTATTGTGTGTGTCTTTGTATGTGTAAGTGAGACTGTGGTTTATATTGTAAGCTAGATGTTTTTGATATGTTTATAATATTGTGGTATATATGTTATATCCATGATGATCAATATGTATTTTATACTAGTGTTATTTAAGCTCTCTCTGCCTCTGTTGTTGTAAGAAATGTTCCTTCATTTGGTTACTTGGGCTTTACATATTATTAATATCAAATGGAAAGAATTTGTGACACTTTACATACATCCAATGGGGTATTCACTTTAGAAGGTTTAATATTTGTTACAGTGTTTTCTAAGCTTTAACCATTTCAGGAATTTTAAGGGGGAAACTAAGTGATTAAAATTAAAATGTATTGAAGCTATGGTTTTTTGTTCTGCATACCATTATTACAATTACTATTGAATACTTTTCCATCCAGAACAAATGTTTTAGATCTTCCATTTGGAAATGAAGTGTCACCACAGACATTTTTTAAGTTGGTTACAATTGTTGTATCATCAGAGAGCATTCTGATACTTTAGTTTAAACTATTCACTGTTAGATGTAATTATGACTATGACCAATAGAACTTGTCCACTTAGTATTGTCTCAATGTCAAACAGATTAATCAAGTGAATGGCAGATAATTCTTGTATTAAATGTATGAACGTTTTCAGGGGCCTTAGGAACACTAACTGACTTTTTTAAAACAAAATCAAAACTATTGATAAATTAAGTAAGTGAATATTATAAATGATGTAGTTTCGCTAGTCAAATACAATTATAGAATTATGTGTATTATATATGAGGCTATCATATTATGAGATATGAGCTGAGGTTATTTCTTATTTTAGTATAATCCACATTTTTGTAACATTTTTAAATGTTGAACAGAAATCGAATAATTTTTTAGTTTTTGTAATTTCCATTTTCTTTTCTTTCTGATGTTTCTCACTTTATGCTCAAGTTTGAGTTTATTCAAAGAAGCATAGAAGACTGTTTGTTTTTGCCTATATTATATCATGTGAAGTATGTTTGTAATAAAAACACTTTTTTGTTTCTAACTACTGTTGTTATTTTCCTATCTTTGTATATTTATACATCATGTCAGCAATCTGTGTTTTGTTAATGTTTGCTTTACGGGATCATGTTGTTAGACGGATTGACATAGTCATGTCGTGGTCCTATGGTGTGTCACTGGACTTGGGAGCCAGAGTTTTTATGTTCAAAACCCTCCAGGACCTGATGGTTTTCGAGAAACAAATAGAAAATTTACAAACATTTCGTCACTCCACCCAAGTGCAAAATTGGTACCCGCCTATAGGCAATGAATTTCATTTCAAGGAATCTGAGAATGTACAGGTGTATCCACATTAAGCCTTTGAAGTAATATTAATTGAAAATATGCGTAATTGATTGACGAGAAATAGAAACATTATCCATGTGAAAAATTCATAACAGGTTTATGATTTTAAAAATACTGATTAACAAAACGTTTTTAACTGCAATAGGTGTATCAGACATAATAAGCTTTCATTTGATACCCAAACCATGTGTGTTTATTGGTCAAGATACAACGAAATACAATAGGTATAGCCTTGGTGTTAGAATATATTCACATGCTAAAAGATACCAACTCTCCTTCTTCATGGACTGTAAAAGACCACACAGCCTTTTGTATAAAATAATATTTCAACTTATAAACTTTGCACATGTGTTTTAGGGTAAAAATTGCACAAGAGTACAAATAGTATTAGTATCATCAAATTGGTGTAATCCTAAATATCAACAATGTCATCCAGACTTTGCAGGTGCTTTTAGGGGTGAAAAGTGTGGTTTGTTGATAAGGATTTATGGTGAGCCATTTAAATTTAGTAGTATAGAAGATGAGATATTACATAAATATTATTTTTCAAACTAGGGTTTTCAGATCATCAAGATTAGACTAGATCAACAATTTCTGTTATCAGGGAGACATGCTGGTGGTGGCGCACAGTCCAATTCAATTACAAGAGTGAAGTGTGCTCGGGGTTAGTTTAGAGGCCTCCTACCACTACTAACAACAAAAGGCCCTCCCAACTAAAGTAAAGGGATAATTGCACAGGACATGTCTACAGACTGTCATGCTTTACGGCTGTTAAACCTGGTCTGCATAGCTTGAGGACGAGCAGACTCTGTAGAAATGAAATGACATTGATCCGCTGAATTAGTTTTCGATACGTATCAAGCATAGCTTTTATCAGACAAAATCCTTTGTATTGTTATACTTAAAATTAGCAAACAGTTGGGGGATGTGGTTTCTCCTGATTTACCGTGGTGATTCCGGGTGACCGTGTAGCAGGCCTCAGAGGTTATCGCGGAAGACCTCAAGGCTAAGGGTTTAGCACCAGGGCTTCCCCTGAACCATGATACATGGTGTGGTGCCATTTCTAGGGGAAGGTGTAAGCCATGCTACCTGGAAAACACTACAAATACTGCTTCAATCAATTTCTTCTAAGAGTGGGAAAGTAATCATATAAATTTCATTCTGAAACAAATAATAAAGAATAAAAACACTGAAACTCCATACATTTTGATTGGGATTTAATTCAGAAACATCTATATCTTCTTGTATATACAAAACCGCTGTCAACAAGACACATTTTGTTACATCAAAATATCCATTGATTATACAATGTACATACAAACGAGAAGGCGTATTTGGCCTGGGGGTAACAGTAACACACTTTCCTAACATGAGAGAGGATGCAGGTTTGAATCCAGCCAGTAACTGATGTTTGCTACCTCTCCTCTGGACTATAGTCCTTGTTTGGGACGTCATTAAGAGACCTGTCTGTCATATGACATGTACAGGGTGATTCATTAATTTGTTGATACCAAATGTGTTTTTATGTGACAACAAGCCACTGAGTAATCAATGAAATGCTTTAATTAATCAATGAAGATTCTGTTTAAAATCACATTTTCAGGCTCCATTCTTTGGTGACAAATTTTGACAATAGCTTTGTAGCCATTTATTGCATTTGAACAAATAAAAATTGTATATCTATTGTAAGTGTTACAAAAAACTGCCTGATTTTATCTATTAAAGTGTTTCAAATATTTCGATTTCAAAAGTGTTCATATTAAAGAATCACCCTGTATATCAAGTGTTGCCAAATTGGCTAAACACTTACACTCACTTACAACAACTCTAGTATGATAATTAAAAAAATATATCTTAAGATTATTGCAAGGTAGGAAACTCTGGCACCTCACATTGCTTATTGACTGAGCATGTAATGGGGTGACAAGTGACAGGATCAATTTCACTATTAGTAACACTTGAAAACTGGTATTGATTGCAAACTTATTTTAACCAACCAATCAAATTCTTATAATTTTTTCAAACTTGAGAAATGATATGTTCTAGAGAGTTAAAGTTTATAGTGTTTAGCAACTTACTGGACTAGAAATATAATATTGCCATTGGTATACGAAATAATCTTATTGTGAAGAGAATTCTGGTCAAATTGTCATGTTTCTCCTAGATATACAAAAACATGTAAGATAAACAGTGCTCTCAACATAAAATCTAAAAAATGTCAAAATGGAATTGAAAAATATAAATTGATAATTACATAGTAATAAAGATTTCCTACAAATGAAGCGAAATTGGAAGCACTGAATAAAAAGAAATGCAAGTATCAAAGCAACATTATTCAAATCTTATTGTAACAAAATTAACAACACTACCCCTAGATACCAACTCACACACAAGTCTCAGCAGGTATTGTTTAAGACATTCTGTTAGTTACTAAGTAACTGGTATACTGTATAAGGTTAACTCTTGCAGAATGGTTTTTGTGTTCATTGCAAATTTTGCATAAACTTTCAATTATGTAAATGTTCACATCTTGCTAGGTGTTCAATGTCTTACTCAACACATGGAAGGTGATATCAATGACGGTGCTACACAGTGTGATGTGCTGACACACAGAGGATATAAGGTGTAGCACTACTTGTACATCCTACCCAGGCACAGTATACTGACACCGGCTGACCAGTCTTATAACAAATCTCTAAATACTAGGCACAAGGCAAGACCGCTGCAAAAATCGCATTAAAAAAATGACCCGAGCATGATTTGAACACTCAACCTACCACTCCAGAGGTGGGCGCATAAACCACTTGGTCATCTGAGCGTTGGTTCCATTTGTTACACTTGTATATTATGTTTTTGTTATAATAACCACAGAAAGCTTGTCTAAACCTCAATGTAGTACTTGTTATGTTTATTTTGACTTAAAGGTCAAATTGTTCACATAAAATTGGAAGTATCACCAACTCCAGCTTTGAAAGGTGACCAAATCAATACTACAACCTTTCTCCCCCGATAAACAGAACTGTTGTGGACACTTTGATTGTATAAGCTTTTAACAATTTTTAGAATGTAAATTATTCAATTCTTTTAATTTGCTCAACAAAAGATTTACTTTTGCTAAAAAAATATAACAAAGAAAATGTATATAGCACATTACGCTGCCTGAGTACTTGCTTTATTTTTTGTATTATCTGACAGACCCAGTGGAGACACTTGGGTACATTCACAATTTACTGGGAAGCATACAAGGCAACTATTTGATAGACACAAATTCTTGATATTCTCAAAAAATCCTTGACGGTCTATACTAAGGTATCAATTTTTACCTTTGCTGTCTGTGGAAAGGTTTGTGATTTTTTCACAAGGCCCTGGTGGGATTTATGCTGATGACTACAGAGCCTATCACTAGACCCCAACACCTCATGAACAACATAAAACAATAATACAGAAATGGGTTCCAACTATTGCAGCAAATAAAACTGAAAAGATTATACTTTGGGCAGCCTAAAAAAGACATGGTATTAATATTGCAAAGTTAATTGATTGCAGAATGGATTAAGTAAACAAAATATTTTAAAAAAGGTGAATGCAAAATGTGTAAATATGATTGCCAGATGTTCTCAGGTGTTATGATATTCTTGACTTTCTCAAAAACCTGAAACACAATTCCAAAAAAGGCACAATTTATAAAACATAAGATGAAAAGAACAACAAACATTGTTAAGTCAGATAATATCCTGCCTACCATCTGTATGTACTTCTAAACGTATCAGTAATTATAGAAGAAAAAAGAAAATACAAATTTATTTTGAAATATGAAAAAAGTCTCATAATTTATTTTTCATAAATTTCATAAGTGTTTTAACACATGGAAGGTTATATCAATGATGGTACAACTTAGACATTTGTATGCACAGCCACAGAAATGCTATACACCCTACCCAGTCACAGTATACTGACATCTCAAAATGTCTGGTGCAAGGTCAGATTGCAGCTTATTTATCAATATATCACAACCGGAATTTAAACACCCTAGTTTTTACTCCTGATAAGGACTCCTTAAACATTAGGCATTTCTAAACATGGTCGTCATTTCTTACACAAAAGAAAAACAGAAGCGCAGAACTATCTACACCAAGGAGAAATCTTGATTGAAATATTTGGTCTAAAAATAGAACAAACAATCTATAAATGAACACAATAAACAAAAGTAAGTTATAACGACACAGGAATATATCACTTCAAGTTGTTGTATACATCAGTTAACTTTTCAACATTTGAAATTGTACAACAAATACTCCCTCACATGACAAGCAGTTCATAACATCATTCAGCAGAAGAAGCTCGTCGGATGACGAGTGAAAGCTCCTGACGATTTTCA
>JAUUEB010347551.1:0-21047 GCA_032362205.1 Clione limacina
AATCAAACAATTAATAAAGCTTAACTAATTCTCAACAAATAAATTCACAGTATATAGAACCAAGTCAAAATGTACAAACAAATGACTTATGGTTCGAGAACTGTATGACAACATCTACATACATGTAGAACATGTTCGATACGGAAAAAGAAAAACGCCTAAACTAAATGACGAACTGTTCTAGACAGACAATTCATCAATAACAAATGTACAAAACAAGTATCCTTTTTTCGGTGTATGTAATAAATGAGTTAACGATTGGTAAATGACCCAGACAATGGAGGGTGACTAGACAATAGCTCATTGATTGGCATCCTGTTTTATTCACTTTGGTAGTTTCTGGTAATCAAATATTCTCGCCCGTTCTTCCCATCGTATTGTATTATATCGATTCATATCGTAATATGGCAGATAATACAACCATAGTGGTCATTATATATTCAACATTAGCGTAATTAGCACTGTTTAGCACTGTGTATCGACTTTGTTACAGAAAGAAGCCTGAACATATCAAAGACTACAAACTACCTGATCATGGATATTTGCTGAAAATTAATGCTTTTGTCAACCCTTTTTGGACTTGATGAACTCAGTCTACTTATGCCTTCTGTTGTAAAAGCCTTTGGGTTTGCTTTAACGTACTAGTTCTTATTCTAGATATTCTTTGAACTTAGATACATGCAATTGTTGCATAAACTTAAATGTGATTAGTTGTATCTCATCGTAGTTTATGAAAACTGTTTAAAAGGCCTAGTCATGAACAGATTGGTCTAATTTTACGCTCTATTTAATGAACTACCTGCTTACACCGAGATTGTTGCCATTACGTGAATACTACTTTATTTGCTCAAGAGCATCAAATCAGGTGTAGAGTGGCCTCCTTGCATTTAGACAAACTCTATTAGCAAAATAAGAAACTCATTTAAATGTAATGGCTTCATAACATGTTGAATTTAATGTACAAGTAGAATTTGATATACAAGTAACTTCGTCAAGTCGGCGTATTCCGACTACCTCTAATAATTAACTCAAACGAAGGCGAAGTAGAAGAAGAAAGTATGTAAAAACCAATCACACATACTTAAGGATTTTAATGCATATAAGTCATCAAAAAGAAATCGACCTGTAAAACTCACGGACTTCGCGCCATCACCCCAAACAGTTTGAAGAACTACAAAGAGAAAAAAGTAACGAGGGATTAAAAGGTTATTATAAAAAATGTATCCAGGCAGAAAAGGGCTACGCACCAACATTCCAAAACGATGTTCAAAAGCCTAGATTTACGCGTTTGTAATCACCAATATGCCCACACAGTTTGAAGAAGTGAAAGCACATCATTGCCATTTAATATTGTACTACTGATACAACGGCGTGCATCAATAATCGGAAGTGCGTCGTACTTCTGTGTAAATTATGCGCTAATGAATTGATTATTATATGTCTATGTCGGATAACACTGACCTTTTAAATTGTGTGTCTGTGTTTATTGTTTTTTTTTACATCTTCAACGGTTAATTGTTTCTTGTTTTTTCTGTCATTTTGGTTAATATACATGTATGTTAACAAATACTTGTGTTGACCAGCTTAACCAGCCTGGACGCCTCGTCAAAGAAATTATGCATCATTCATTGCTTAATCAACCGTGTCAACCAAAAACCAATAAAGTAGATTGATGTTGACAAAAGTCATTGTAAAGCTCAACATTTCAACCACCCTCAGAATAATCAGACAATTATACATCTTGTCCCCTTTCTCTCTGCATTTAAATAATCACCCGGCCATGAATGAGAAAATACTCGTGAAAAGAGCATAGTAAAATAAACATTGTTTGCTAGGTATTGAATAATCAATAAAAGATTCTTTGTTTGTTTTGGACTGTCTATCGAATCTGTTGTTTTTAAATTCCGATTGATTTTGAGTAATTGGTGACGTCTCTGGCGCGGGCGTAGCAATTAAGTATTACTACATGCTCGATATTGACTTCATGGGATCTCTGAGGATCCTAATCGTGTTTCAAGTTGTATGTAAAGTAAATCTCCTAAAAGAGGAGTAGGGCTGGGATTGCACATGGCGATGTTTATCAATTTAAGAAATAAAACAAATGTTATATAAAACAATTTTCAGTTGTTCCTCTTTTTGAAATGTTAACGTTCAATTTTGAAAAAAAATATGAGATTTCATATTGATGCACATATTTATCGAACGAGAGTTATAATGATGAATCAAAACAGAGCTATCCTAAATATTTCTGAAAACACAGCAAATGATTGATTTGCAAACAGAAAACATGTGAAATGTGTTGTTTGGGACAAAAAAAAGAAATCGACAAAAATGTTGGGACAATGAAACTTGACAAGATATTTTTGTGTTTTTGGTATTTTTGGTTTGTATGCACATTTAAAGCTTATACAGAGTGTTCATCAATTATAGGCTACTCGTGTTTCAAGTTTTTTCATGCGAAAATAAAACATCGCATGCACATATCTCAATTAGCAGTTTTAGTATTAAATGGAAAAAAATGTGATGTTTACTTTAAATAATATACATGCACATGAAACCAAACACAAATCCAAATACCAAAGAGCTTTAATCTTTGAACGGATTGAATCGCTGATGAATGACTTTTTCTTGCGTCACGTAACAAATAAAAAGCTATTGTATTTATTCGAGACGCTTTAATGTCAAATTTAAACCTCAAATCAAGTTGAGTTTTTCGATTTGTCATTTAAGCGTCGATAATAATAGCCATGCGTTTTGTGTCTTCTAAATCAAAAAGTAATCAATTTGTATCCGACAAAAGCAAAAATAAGTCTTCATGAATCAATGACCTAGTTCCACTTCAAGTTCACAATCAAAGAACTTTCAATGTGCTTCCACCGTCAGTGTACTTGTTTGCACTACTCAAAACGAAAACAAAGTCATATGAGAAATTGTGTAATCTCTCAATGCATGTATTTCAAAGAAAACTTGAGAACAAAACTAAGAACAATCTGTTCATACAAAATTCAAAAGGCAATGCTAGCCAAAGCGACAAGGCTCTCCGGTTTTGATGCACACAGCACACAACTGTTTAGTGCCCGACCGATCTGAAACGGATAACTCTACAACAAGAAATAAATAACAAAATCAGCATAGTACATATATTTTCTAGATAATGGTTTATCTTCAATAAAAATGGCATTTTTGACCGAAAAGTAAATTATCTTCTTTTAGGTCTACGCCAGATAACATTGGCGTGTACCTAGTTGCCGAGTGGGTTTACCAAGCAGACACTTACCAACGTCAATAACGAAACTCTTTTTGAAAACAAACTTAAAAACGAAATAAGTGTGCTGACTTTTACAGTGAATGCTTGATATAAGTTTTTAGTTGAATTTGACCAACCTTGTAGCACGCCGATTATCTTCACAGTAACTTCTGTTTACTAAAATGTTAGAATAAATAACTAATAGAGCCCTTCCTACACACACATAATAAGTCAATTAACCAAAATTGACTCCATTTGAGAAGACAATGAAAACTTAACACAATAGGACAAAGACGAAGAAGCCGATGGTTGTTAAAATGACAATTCTTAAATCAAGATATATCATTCTTATTGTTGATTATTAAACAAAACTACTTCATAATAGTTTCAGCGCAAACCTTTTTATAGTATTAAATCTCGAATTAAAAAATCCAGTGGAAATGAAACAGCACATCAATCATTGCGAGTGAAAGTGACCTTTTATTACCAACCGTGTTCTCTCTCTACCTACTGCCGGTATGTGCATATATCAATACACATTCGTGCAAGACAAGAACGTGCCGTGTAGATAGCAGCAGCAAGTGACCTAGTGAGCACGAGGCAAAACCTTTTTTGCGTTAATCTGGTCCAGACCCCAATTGAGAACCAAATTCGCCAATTTTGTACCATTCATAACTAACCTTAAAAATGTGCCGAATCAAGGCCTTTGTTCTGATAGTATTCAAGGTTGTCCTTTCCTTTTCAAAATCCTGACTAGACGCCTGATCTGGTTTACTCAGCATTGTGTATGCTAATCACGCATTAATCCAAACAAAAACGTAGTTAAATAGAGCCAAAGCAAGGAGTAAATCTTAATCTTCGATACAATTTCATTTAAAACAAGAATCACATTTGTTTGTTTATTATATAATACGTGTCTATGTATTAATTATTCACTTCATAGAAGAAGACATGCGCATCTTGAAATCAAAATTGTAAAGATAAAACAAGTTAGACACATTTGATGAGTTAATTTGTGTATACCTGTTTTTCGAATTGCTCACTTGGCCTGGCCAGAAAATGACTTTAAATTAGCTGTGTCTAAAATATGAACGTAATCACCGTCTCCTCAATAAACGTGAGCTATCAACTGCATGTGATATGGTTACCACTTACATACTAGGAACCACATACAACTACCATACCAATACTACTTTATTACTAGCAGTAACTTTATACACGTAATCAATTTCAATGAAACATAAACAACAACTACATTACACACAAAAACGTGGATAAAAGCATGATGCTATGAACATGAACATTTAATGTTGGTTTTACATGTGCATCTATTTTGCTTTAGTTAATATAACAGCACAGAGATGTGTAGATATCGTTGATAGATCCCCAGTGTTAATCATACGTGCAAATGATCCTTAATTACAGATACGGTAATCTTTGTCTCAAATAATAAATCAAAACAACCATACTACTTATACAAGCAGTAACAGAAAATGTCACACTTTGTATATGGTAACACCTTCATTTCTTTAGCGCTTTAAAGACTCCAGTATACTTTTCAGGCTCGTGTTACATGCGGCTGTATACGACATTCAACTGCCAAAAGCATACGTATCACCTTCTTCATAAATTTGTATCTTACTTACTACATATCTATTACTTGCGTACCAACGTAGCTTATTATTTATAAATAAGCTTTACCTCAATTAATGCTTTTATTTTTAATCCTTAACAAACCGTATTTATGTTTAACTGGTTGCATATCAGATCAAACAACAAATCTGAACTAGCGTCATTAAAAGGCATTTAGCGACTTTCAATGACGTCAAACTTAATATGAGCATGTGACTTTTGTTCATTTGTAATATATTTTCATAACTGAGATATTCCCAGATAATTGGCAAGAGAATCGGAATATGTCAGTTATGTAAGTATACAACCAAGTATACAACAAATTCAACATGAACGTCGGCAACATCACTCTAGCTAAAATTAGACTTGTCAATTTCAACTGGAAAGTCACACCAAAGCTTACAATAATCAACACAGTAAATAACGCTGTCTTGAAGAAAATATATTATTAAAAGTAAAACTATAGCACACTCAAATATGTACTATGATACATGTTCAAAATGGAGAAATTACCTTAACTGGCAAGGCGGCTTTAAATGAAGTCAAACAGAGAGTATAAAGCCGGTATGGCCAATTCATAACATCGAAGTTAGCCCAATTTTGTGGGAATTAAAACCAGTTATGTTTGACTGTATTTAACACGTATGCACATTTTAATTGAATTGTTTGGAGCATTGCATTTAAACATATGTCTTGACATTTTTAATCACATTAACCTTTCAATAGTGTTCGTTAAATTGGAGGTAATTATCTTAATAAATATGATTATGTAATAAATAACGTCAAGTTGTAGATGAGAAATTGTATTATTTAATAACCAACTCTCTGGTATGTTGACGTCGGAATAGAAAATAATAATGTCTTCAACTTATCTCATTTCATCAATAAATCTTCCATCATCACTGTGTTATCTTTCAGGATTGTTTGCAACTTAATGTGACCCCTGTCTATATTTTTCATGCCAATGCTAGAATCAATAAGTTTCCAAACACGATTCAGAGCAGGTTCATGTTTGGTTTTATCTTACATTTGCACGCTTTTTAAACAAGTCTAGTTATGCAAAGATGAGAAAAGATGGGAAATAAACACACCCATTCAACATCTAGATCCTGTGTTTTCCTTTACCATTTAATTATGTTTGAGATGCAGCACACAAAACATATCATTGAACGATTCATATATATTCGATTGATTTCTTGAAAATAATGATGAATAAAAAGGAAGGCTCTCATGTAAAAACTTCACTAGGTTAAAACAAATAGGCGATATCAATATACATATAACATATATTCCGTTTTTGTATACTCTGGCTTAGTGTGATTATCTATTAGAATACGACATTTAATGAAGCTTTAAACGTCATATATGAGTACCTTTTATAAGGAAAAGGATAAATATTCATATCACTTCTTTTTTAAGATCAATTCTGATATTGGAAAAGTATGTTGTTTTAAATGTTGCTACCATATTTATTTTGATATGTCTGAGTGATCTACATAATAACATTCTAAGTCCATTTTTTATTTATTTGTGTATGTATTTGTATACAATGGGATTACAGCCACAGTGTCGACTCAATCAACCTGAAACGTTAGCAAAATGTTGGTAGATATATCCAGATGTGTGGTAAAATTTGTTATCGGTAGACTGTAAGAAAGGTTATTAGTCATTTAGTTTTACTATATTTTCTCTGTACAATACGCACCATTGTGTATTTGTATGCAATGGGATCACAGCCACAGTTTTGACTCAATCGACTTGAAACTTTAGCAACATGTTGGTGAATATTACCAGATGATAAGTTACATCGGTCGACTGTAAGAAAGGTTATTAGCTTTTAGCTTTACTATATTTTCTCTGTAAAAAACATATCATTCATCATGAACAAACATGATCTTTCTCCCGGAAATGCTTAATTTGCACGTTCAGTGAATGCAAATTTCTATTTCCGTCTGAAACGTAAACAAAAGCTGAAATAAAGGTTTGTAATACAGGTTGGTTAAATACCTTGTTTGTTTAATGCGGGCTGGGGGCATATTTGCACATAGTGGTGTTATGACATGTCTACTGCAGTGCAAGAACACTCTTTTAAATCTGCATTATCTTATGATGAAAACTATCCAACTTGCATAAACAGTTTTACAAATGTCACGTGCAAGGTCATTATATGCATTTGGGAAGAACGAAGCTTAAATTAACGCAAAAAGGACTTTAAATCTTAATATTGAATGTCGTATGTGTACTTTGGATTGCAAACTGTGCTGTAAATACCTCGACCTAATCATAAACCTGTTACCCAATGTTTTTTTGGGACACTGAAAAGTTATCAATGATCAGATAACTGTCAGTTGTGTCATATCTACTTTAATGTTACTATTAGTTACTTCTTAACAACGCTTACGTCATACACACAAATAAACATAACCCATTGATATACATTTTTTTATAGAAGTTACAGTTGATGAAGAACACATTTGTTAGTGATTTTAAGTTGAATATTCCACACCCATCATATTTATAATACTTGAGACTTAAATCAGACAAGTATGTGTATTCTAAATGATTTACTCTTGTCGTTAAAGTGACTTAATCTGTACGTGAGGAAATTGCACTTATAAAGTTAATGACTTGTTTTTTTTGGTGTTATACTCGCTTTTTTGGTAGAAAATTATTAAATTAGTATTTCTCAACTTATTTGATGCAACATGGATATAGGGAAGAACATGAGTATAGTAAATGATGCGCCAACGTGGTAGTATATGTATACTATATTATTTGCCAATAAAGTGAATTCCTTGACTGGTATATGTATATGCAATACCAACTGCAGGGGCAATTAAAATATGAACAATAACAGTATTAGTTGATAGTGATCCAAACGAGAGCTGGTGACAATCGAGATGTTACCCTATGATTGACTTTATAATAGAAAAAATATATTAAGAAATGTATTTAAAGCATGATTCCACGCAAATAAAAAACAGCAACACAAAACATCGTAGATGTAAAAAGGTAAAAGAAGAAACAAAAAAAGATGAAGACTAACATATAACGCTAGTACAAAGTTTGAAAATGTTAACGTCAAATAATGAAAAAAAACGAAGACCATGTCAAAACAAATGTAATATGATACAATTACGATATATCAATGAATGCGCCTAGGGGATATTCAAACTTCCGGGTTTAATTGAACAGACGCCATTTCCCAGATATAACATAATTCACCAATCAAAAAAATAGAATATGGTTCAACTTTCGAAACTTCCGCTACGTGGTAGAAGCAATTAGGCTCTGGTTATACGTTATAACATTCTATATTTGAATGCACTTAAATCAATGAACTAGTACGGCTGGAATATTGCAGCGGGAGGCCCTTTTGCTTTGCGCGAGTGACCACAAGCTTGCACTGATAGTAAAAGTCGTTCGGTATCTATCAGTTTATGTTAACTATACAAATAATGAAACAAAATAGAAGGATGGCAAGGCTGAGATTGCTATTGGTATATCTCGACACTTTTTACTGGACAGACCTCTTCTGTTTACGGTCAGCTATGAGGAAACTGATATTTGGCCTTATTTATCATTTTGGGCTGAGTTGTACATGAACTGCACATAAGTGAATGATCTGTCTTTGGCACTAGACGCACTGTTCAGCTCCTCTGTTCTAGTAATGACTATATCCAACTGATGCCAGTGACGAAACAATGAGTGCCGTCCATGTTGTGATTGGGTTTGCCTGCAATAAACTCTTTAGTTATGCAGTTGTGCTTGTGATTAATGCACAGTTTCAGGAGTGTCTGCCAATTACCATGTATTTTATAATTCTAAAATGGGCAATATTGTCAAGCCAGGTGCTTTAGGCAGTGCCAACATTTTTAAATATCTTAGCAAGAATAGAGATTCTGAAGGCTCATCGTTAAATTAGTCATTTTTATATTGGCTTGCATTTAAAGTTGGGGTAATATGCTTTCGATGAAACATTTTAGTCTCGAAAATCTAGTCGAAGCTAAGAGACAGTACTAGTGCAAAAAAAAATCTCCCATCGACACTGGCAGCCTGTAGTGCATATTTCTTATGCCAATCATATTAGACGTATTAGTTGTAACTGAAGAGACATTTTAATGACATGGGCCCTGAGTTGCCCATTTTTACAGAGCCCCCCTGCTCGACCATGGGGTTTGTTTAAAGGGAAAATCAGGCAATATAGTTCTTGGTCAGCATGGTCTTAGGAGTTGCGGGATGAAACATAAGTATGTGCATGACCGCCATTGTAGGGCTCAGGCGTCAGTTGTATATTAGATTTACTCCCTGGTTTTTCCTTAAAACCCATGAGGTACTCTACAACCAAGCGTGGCGTTTTTGTGGATTAGACTCCCTGTGCCTTTCTCTAACACGCAAAAGGTTATACACAGGTCAGCAAGAATTGTGAATAAGTTTTGTTTTAATATGTTCCCGTTGTTAAGGTTTTCATTCTTGCTGTTGTTATTGTTATTGTTGTTATTGTTACTAATGTTATCTTTATTGTTATGTTAATGCTTTTGTTCTACGATTCATATTCTGACTCCCAGGTTAGTCTGGTATTCTTATGTCCAAACAAAACTGTTTAATTGATAGTGTAAGCCTCCTGTTGTAACCAATGCCTAAGAAGCTTCTCTTTATAACTAATGTCACCAGGATATTCTGGAGTAAAAATAACTTTTGTTGGAATTTTTCTTCTACAAATGTTTTACAAAAGTTAATAAAAACTGTGTGTAAATGAAATAATGTTCGATAATTGCATGACACCATCTACATATATAAAGAGCATGTTAGATAAGGAGAAGTACATACGTCTAAACTAAAAGACGGACTGTCCTGGACTCAAGATAAAGAAAATACGCAAGCAACAAAGTATGTTTTTTGGGGAATGCATAAATGTGTTATAGATTGGCAAACAGCCAAGACTTTGAAGGATTATTATGCAATGATATCATTGATTTGCATCCTGTTTCATTTACTATGCTAGTATCTCGTAATCCAATCTTCTCGCCCTTTCTTCCCATCTAATTGTAATATAGCCATGTATATCGTAATAAGGCAGACAATGCAACTATAGTAGTTATTACACATATATCGTTTAAGTAGTTATTGCTGTTTATCAAACTCGTTAAATGCATCAAAATAAAGAATATCTAGTTTGTCACTTCTCTTATTGTATGTAGGTATATGCACGTGATGGTTGTTGCTAGGTCTAAAAGATGCTTTAAACAATAACTAATGTCATCATCTACAAAGTTAGATATAGTGATATCTGTAAAGTAGCATGCTACTTTATAACACTTTCTATTTAGGAGCTAACTAACCTTGTAACATACGCATCTGTGTTCTACGTACTTTATGTATAAAAGTATTGCCAAATGACACCAACAGTCGAACTATTGGATCACTGTGATACCTTAGTTATAACTTGTTTACATTGTATCTAGACAAAATCATTCAGCACACATTCTGATGGTGTTCATTAGTTTCATATACCTCAATAGATAACGGGATACATTTTGCTTTTTCTTAAGTGGGCTTATTGGAGATTATCATAAATTTGTTTTCAGTTCAGCGGTTGTATCTCCTTTTATTTGATGGGAATCGTTAAAATAAACATAGTCATCGACAAATTAGTCTTATATAACGCCCTGATTAATGTAACAGGTGCTTGCATCTGACCTTGTTGCCATTATTGTAGACTTCATTTTTTAAAGCATCAAGTTTGGTATTAAGTAGCCTGCTGACACTATATTAGTCAAATAAGAAACCCATCTGAACGTAATAGCTTCATGATATGCTGAACCAAGATATAACGTTCTAATCAGCTATATGTGTAAACGGGTTTGGTATGACATTAAAACTACGCACACAACATAGGGAACATGAGTGAATTGCAACATTGTTTTCAATAATCCGGTAACCAAGCACTTGATGATAAACATAAATATATATTCTAAAAATTCCCAGAAGGGTTGTACTTAAAAAGAGAGCTAAACAAAAATACTTAGCTGTAAATCCGTTGCTTGAAGTTAACGCAGTACAATAGCACATCACGTTAAGTCTATGCATTAACCAAAAAATGAAAAGAACTTTCGACCAATTAATGGTAAGCCCATTTCACTGAAGTATGGGATCTTTTTTGAAGAAAGACCGACAACAAAGATATAGTTTTATGCTTACAATTCGTCGTGTTTTTGTCAACAGTTATTATAATGCTTTGAACCCTCTCATTTTCGGAGATTGCACACGCATGAACACCGTTTACAATTCAAAGGATGTCAAAAAAATTTTAAGTTTGAGAGATTGATAGTAAAATTATATTAAACTCTGCTGTACATACTTAAATTCAAAGAAATAGGTTACCACAGATGTATCTATATGTGGAAAGTAATACTACTTAACTGCTGCCGTTAGCTAATCGTATTTCTGACTGAGAGTAACCATTGTTGTCATTTCTTATTTCAATGTAGATGTGATATTGGCATGTCACAATTACTCATGTGATATTATAACAAAGCAATATATGGCTAATAAATCAATCGATGAGTATTTAAAAGTGGATCGGTTGCTCGCAAAATAACATGAAAATCACAGAAAATATACAATTCTTAGATGTATGGCAAAGATAACGAGACATTATGTACGATGTACGTGCTTCTGCAAAAAGTATCAATCTACATGCAATTGACCATAATATAATCCTTACGTTAGAAGAAGTGAAACACCAGTTGTGTAAAGTTGTTCATTATTGTTTTCATAGCATCTTTTGTGTTACATTATCAAAGCAACACTGTTGTCGATATAACCTTACACGCGTTCATGGAGACTTTAACCACCTATAATAAAAACTAAACAAGTTTGTAAAGTAATATATAAAGTGACAGTTAACATGGTGCAGTAATCAGATTTTAATACGAGGGCATCACTTGTGAGGCAGGTACATTGCCTAGAGGCCACCATGCCTCCAGGAAATAATAAATATGTTAGAATCATGCTGTATCCCTTTGGTAGATAAGTCGTTATATTAATAGGTATTTTTTATAAACAATTACACAGGGATGCGTTTATCGCATATCGAAATTAAGAACCAATGATTAAACTAAAAAGATATGAATTTTAAGCCAAATCACATCTATATATTGATATATGTTCTCATTTCATATAAATATAGTAGCAGCCCGGCGGTGCATTGCCCGGACTTAACACAAACATGATTCATGATTGAAAGGCTGTAGTGAACAATTTGATGTTAGTATAAGAGATTGAAGATCCCAGCATTACGTTCGGATCAGTCACTCTATGGCTGTGTAAAAAGGTCTAAGTGGACCTAAGCATATTGTTTTGTAGTACGTACTTCACGGAAGCCTTTATAGTATGCTTTTGCGATAAGTTTTTACCGGTCCAAATATTTGCCATAACATGGTTTTAAAACATAGCTATTTCACTCCTAAAAGTTTTTAATCAGGACTTTTTTTAAAAAATATCATTTAATGGCATAATTAAAAATCATTATTGACCTTCTTAAAATCATGGTTGTAATGTTTGCTTACAAAGGCAATGACACAGACACATAAACTAAAGAGTACTTTAAGCATCTGACATTATTCCAGTATCGAAATTGATTTAAAATGAACTAATCCCAATTCAACATAATGCTAAAGTCTATTACTTACACAACTAACAGTGCAGCAATCATCTTACATTGACAATGGCAACCTAGAATCAATAATAAAATTGATGTTGACAGTAGTCATTTTTAGGTTTAATCTCTGAAGATTCAGAACAATTATACTTCTGGTTCCTTTTTCTCTCTCAATTTAAATAATCGCTCGGCCAATAATTTAGACGTCAATATTCACCAACGAGCAAAGAAAACATAACCATTGTTTGGTCGATATCCATGAATCAATAAGTGATGTTTTGTTGAGAGCCTATCTATCAATCTGTGTTTCTAACTTTTATTTAAATGGCGTCATTGGTGTCGCTGCTGTTGTAGAGACAGTTTTACATGCTATATATTATATCATTAACCCCCAATCTTCTGCTAAGATAATATAGCGTAGTAATACACCTCAAGCTTCGCTGTCCCTTATCTATCGGTTTAGGTCCTCAGATTAATATATATATATATATTGCACCATAACCAAAACAAAACTACCGACTGTTAAATTTGTTTAGTAAGTGGTGACAATCAGAAGTGGCTTTTTATGTTACTTAATGTGATTATTATAAAATTACCCTTTACATAGAGAAATATATATATTTAAATAAATGTTAAAAATGTGCTCAATGGTGCAGCAAAGTCCCATTTTTTTTACTATTTTAGAAGAAAATAGACGGATAAAATAATAAGGGTTAGCTTCTCCTAAAAGTAAAATAAAAACGCTTCTTACTACACAACCAGCATAGCTGAAAAAAATATTAAAAAATGTATCAAAACATGTAAAAAACAATTCCTTGAATAAAGATAACCGCTTGGATTACAGTCAACAGCAAACCGTATGGAATAACAAGTATTATATTCATAAATGCCTGATTATAGTTTTGTTTTCACAAGAGGCTAGCGCAAGTTCACACAAGCGCGTGACTCTCTTAAACGGAAGACGTAATATTGACATGCCATTTTATATAACGTCAGTGAGATAAATACGTGAACATGCTATTAAGTCAGTCGTTTTTCCAAAGCGAAGTACTTAGCTATTTTTAATAGCGGATATACACGCATTTTTTCAAGCAGTTTTATCAAATGTACAAGATATATACTTAAAGTTATATTACTAACGGACAAACAATTTATTTTGAATGAAGTAAAAGAAATAATATTTTACATAATTCTTAGATGTTGTTTACATGAATTGTAAATCTAAAAACAAACACGAATTGAAGGACAATGAAATTATCAAATTGTTTCACATGAATTGAACTAGAATTATGATGATTTAAACTATTGTTTTCCACACACAATTGTACTGTTCCACGCACACTTGTATGTGAGTGGTATATTTTTGTCTTGTTTGTGTATGTGTGTGTGTCTGTATGCCTGTCTGTGTATGCGATAACTTGAGTAATTTAAATCCAGACAGTTTTGTGGAAAGTTTACGGAGTTAAGACCTTTATTGATTTTTTTGCTATATGTTCTCTGTTAATTTTGCAAAAACACGCTGCGGTCACATTTTTAGAGCTAAGAATCTGAAATCTTGCAAAGAAGCGCTTCGTGTGACTATCTAAAATTAGATTTCACATTTTTTGAATACTCAATTTTAAAATAGTTGTATGGCCCATTTGAGTATTTTGCTATATGTCTTTGTTTTTTTTGCTGTGGTTTCATCGCCAAAGATGAAAATCTGAAATCTTGCACAGAGGTTTAATTCATGAGTCCATAAAAGCTGTATTTTAATATTTAAAAAGAAAGTTTTGGCAGAGTTATGTTCTTCAATTATGAAATATTGCACACAGGCTCTTCTATGGACCTTCTAAA
Source organism: Clione limacina (assembly GCA_032362205.1). Lineage (NCBI taxonomy): Eukaryota > Metazoa > Mollusca > Gastropoda > Pteropoda > Clionidae > Clione > Clione limacina. The sequence goes on from JAUUEB010347551.1 coordinate 14,379, forward strand.
AATATGTTTCTCAACTTTTTGAAAATATACTTACAGATTTATGTCTATTGAGTTGTTTGCTATGTTCTTTGTTACTTTTGTCTGATGTGCGTGTTTGTACTCTCTATTCGTACTAATTTTTCTAATCTGTAATGTTTTTCTTTGATGAAAACGTCAACATAACTTAACAAGTGTTTAAGTCTTAACGGTGAGGATAGCTGTTCGAGTTAAGATCATTTATAAGTGTTCATTCAAACCTTGGCAGAGACAAATACTAAGTGACTGTTATCTTTAAAAAAATTATAATTAAGTACATAAAGTAAACTCAGTATCCTAAAACTTTTGTTGCATGTCATCCTACAGCTTTTGACAGCCGATTTTTATCCGACACCCGGACGATTATGTGACACCTGTGTTTGTATGTCTGTGAACACAATAACTCAATAAATATCAACTGATGGAAGTTAAATGTGGTATAATGTTGTAAAACTACACGATCAAGACCCCTAATAAAATCCAGTTATATAAGAAAAGGACATTTTAAAGTATTACGCTATCATTCTTTGCGTGTAGGAAGTTTAACGTCCGGATTCAAGGCCAAAAGCGCACCATAAATGAACAAGAAGTGTGCGCGCCTTTTGTTGTGCGAGAACGTTGTTTACATGTTAGTGCTTGGAAACAAACTTGGCACACCGCACAATCTTCTCCTAAATCAAAACTACTGAATTTGAATAATGATTGTCAAGATACTGTTGCCATCCTACCAAAAGAGTAAGATATGCAAGCGCTATATTTAAAGTTAGCATGGTAACAGATCAAAAGCAAACTAAAATAAATTACACCCCGGGTCGCAGTTAAGTGTGTGATTGGGGAAAAATAATTTTCCACGGCCGAAATAAGTGTTATACGTTGATCGATCATAATTATGATGCTATTATGGGATGGAAAGAGAGCAGGAAGTAATTATTCCATGGGCTGTCTGAAATTATGTAGTGGAAGATAATTGGATACGATATGTATTTCATGTTGCCATTGGACTCTCTTTTTATTGCTATACTAACAAAGGGGTTATGCTTGATAGCTGAAAAAGTATATGGTTACGAAATCAAATCACAAAAAATAATAAACATGTAGACAAACTTTTCTTGATAGAAAGAAGACCAAAAGTAAATTGAAAAAACGGCTTGACAAATGAAAAAAGACACTTCTTTGTTTTATACGATTTAGACTTTCCCAATATTTGAAAATAACTGTATCATGATGACAAATCTTCAAAACGTGAAGGTACAAGATTGCCATAATTCATTTATTAGATTCATTGGGGGTTCTCAAACTTCGCGTTGAATACCTTAGACCTGCTAATTTAAAAAAAAGTCTGGTTGCTAATGAAATTGCCCATGCCAGTACAAGCTTGTAAATGATAAAACAGACATTAACGAAGTATATACACATTATTTCAGAAAGGAGGTTGCATTATGTAACGTAACATCATGTAATTACACAATTTATATGACGTTAACAGCAAAATGTATCTTTTAACATTACATTCAAAGGGTTTGATTTCTTATCATGCCAGTCTTTAATTTGAATCGCGTTGAAAGGTCAAGGTCAATAATAGTTTAATAAATGTCACACACATCGTATATTATTATCTTTTAATAACTGTTATCACCAAATAGTCAAACAATGTGTTGACCTGGAGCGAATGCATTAAATGACAAATTTTATTTTATTTGAAACAACAAGCTTTAAAAAACTATGGATATATGATTACCATTTGACAATGTTAACAATTCATTAACAAAAACTGGATTTTGACTTTGAAGTTAACATTGATTATAAAATATATATTAAAGATACAAAAAACCATAGCTTGAACTATTATAACTCATCTAATAACGAACAAATGTACGTTCTAGAAGTATAGATAATATATCGTATTTCTTGGTTCCAGACTATGAAATAGTGAATTTTTAATTTTCTTCTATTTCTGAATGTAGATGTAGTTGTATGTTTTCGTTATGCCAAATACCACATGCTACATCTTTCATTAAACAATCATACGGCAGCTTTGAGGGAAAACAATTATTTCACAAAATTATCAGTTCTAAAGAACACAATTGTTGTGAATTTTGTTTATATTTTACAGTATTATAGCTATGATATATACTTTAATCTCATACAAGTTTGATTAAAAATACTCTTATGATACATTGATTGGTTTCAGAAATACAAGATGATGACAGTGATTTCGACTTTACAGTCATTATCAAAACAGGTAGATAAGATAATTAAGCTGTATACTAAGTAATATACTTGAATGTCTAATCTACAATATATGTGGATGCATATGAAATATTTTCGGGTTAAAATCAGTAAATTTCAAATTCACTGTATAACATATTTTTTACCAATCGAAATGTCATTTAGGTCAAAATGTGACCTTAATACAAGAAAAATAACATTTTTGACCAACGAAATAACATTCAGTGTTTGAAGTTTATGTTAATGCTTATTCACAAAAGATGAGAAATATAATGATCCTCGGCTCTAAAACCCTGTATAATTCAGATTAAACGGCATTAACAATTTATGTTTCCAATTCATTTTTTTATAAATATGTCTTCATTTAGTTTTTCCTTTAATACTGATCTATGTGAGTATCACCATAACTGTGTTTGCCTACAAAGATCGGAGATGCATCTAGCAATATGTAAAGCACTAAATAATATGTGCAAATATTATTAATTAATCATTGTTTGACCCTGACCTATATAAAGCAATTCATCTAAATACAAAATACATAACTGTTCTCTTATATTTCACAATGTAGTGTACTTTGAGGGGTAGGATGTCCATTAAACACACCGTTTTACTGGTTGCTTTGGAATTATGTTACCTTTCAACAGTTGCTGTGAACTGAGTTTTTTCTTGGCACTATATCAATATTTTATTTATTATGAAAAGCTAAAAGTGTGCCAAATGTGGTCCTTTCACAAATGTCTCACCAGGGATACGGCTTAAACAGGTATGTTATAGATTATCAGTTATATTCATTTCCTATGAGGGTCAATTACAATTTGATGCTCCATAACAAACATTTCCTAAAAAGCAAATGGTCAAAAGATGCAACCATTGTATAACTTAATACACAAAAGTCATCATACCATATTATAGATTTAAACCGTTGACAAAAGAACTATCAAATATGTTTTAACATCAACCGACAAATCTCAGGTAGCTCGTTAAAGCCTCTCATTATCCATATATAACGCGCTATTAAATGCGCATTATTCTTCGATGACTATTTTCTCAACTGTCAATTGTACAAGACTCTCACGTCCCAACTAGCAAGCGTTCTTTAATTATGTGTGTAAATATTGGCGTACACAATCTCTGCCAAAGAATTATGTCTCTTGACGCGGCTAATAATCGATTAATGTACGGTAAAACGCTAAGCGGTATTGAAATGAGGAAAGTAATCATGTTTAACGATTACTAAATCGCATAATGAGACGTAATTCTTCAGCAGAGGTTGTATAAGCGGAGCTTTACAAAATGTTTGTCTTGACGATAGGAATAAATGTATGTACAATGTTCAGTGGTACTGAAATAAGACAAATAACATTGTTGGAAAAAAAACCTCGTCAAATTCATAAATATTCTTATTCCTTAAGCTGCTACTTGTTCAGTTTGGCTAATAAAACATGAAAGCAATAACAATGACAAAAAGACATTAACAACAATGGCAATAATAACCAGAATAATATCAATGACACAGATTAAGGAATAACAACAATAATAATAATGTACATTTATATTGCGCATTTTTCAATTTATCATGGCTCAAAGCGCTTAAATAACAATGTCAACAATGACAACAATAGTAACAAAGAACTTATCACAGATCAAATGGTTGTTAGAAATTGGATGAATAGTTACATATTTGGCTCAGAATCACATAACATAAGTAAATGATTTAGAGGGTTATTTGCTGCAGCTTGAGCATGTAAACCAGCAACAAGACGATAGTGTTAACACACAGAATATAATTCGATTGGTCTGAGATGATTGTAAACCAGCAGACAAAATAAAACAAATACAAATCTGGCAAGCTCTCCTTTTAAAAATAGCATTTTAAATGTACTTTTACCGAGTGCAGACTGATAATATCACTTATTAACCTTAATCCGTCATATTTATGAGCAAAGATCGATTAACCCAAATCAAAATATCTGCTTTGATTGTTTCATGTACACCCGTTGAAATTTTATGATTTGTGTCTTGCATCAGACTATTCCTATAGTAATAAGCTAAAATTGTTGCCCAAAATTACATTAAATAATGCTATTAAATGTCGTATGAGTACTTGCCATTGGATTGCAATCTAGGCTGGGAATATTACCTCTTATTATAAACCTCTTACCCGATCTTCTTTAGTTCTGGACACGGAAACATTATCAATAATCTTATTACTGTATGTTTTGCCATACTCCGTTTAATGTTACAATATGAACTTATAAACATTTTTTTTCGAGACATTCATAACAAAACGATTAGTCCCGAAAGACGGTTCTGTTGAAAAAAAGCATATGTGTTTGTGATTGTAAGTAGAATATCCCGCATCCATCAATATTTGATATTACAAAATGAAATCAAAGTAAACTATCAGGTTCATCAAATGTGACTTAGTCATGTGGTATTAGTGACAAAATATGTATATTTTATGCTTGATGTACTCCGTTAACACGTTCGTATGTTTTGTACAAGAAAGGCTTAATGGCGTGAATGAGGAAGGTTTCTTCGGCATGTAATTTGTTTTGCTTTGTGTGCGCGAGTTTTTTCCAGTGTAAACCAGTGAACTTGTGAAACTTCCAGTCTTTATCTTAATTGATTATCATGGTTGAGGATATGAAGCCCGATCAGTGACTTTATTAGCTTTTGATGCTGAAGTTTGATGCTGCTTTGTTTTTTTAAGTACAATTAAGCTATATATCTTAGAAGGAGTGCATAGGATTTTAAGTGATTTCCAGGTAGCATTTTGCTGCTGGCGGAGCCTCAGGCTGAAGTACTACCGTTTCCGCCGAAACTTCAACAGCCTGAGGTAGGTAGCTGATGATGGAATCACAAAATAGAGACCCCACCAGGGAGAGACTGTCAAGCCACTCATTGAGATAGGATTTGGCAGAATGCACAGTTTGAGCTGTGTTTAAAACCTCTGTCTGTTTATGCTATAGCTTGAGTAATTTTGCTCGGATAGCTTTTATTTTTGAAAGTATGTTAGAGAACGAGTATACAATTTCTTCTTTTCCAGAAATAATCCAGAAATATTTGTGAAAATTCACGCAGTTATGGCCCTTTTTTAGTTTTTTGCTATATGTCTTCTGTTAATTTGACAAAAACACGTAGTGGTCCCATCTTGAAAGTTAAGAATCTGAAATCTTGCACATAGGCTCTTCTAATGACTATCTACAATCAGCTTTCACAATCTTTTGAATTATCAATTTAAAAACAGAGTTATGGCCCCTCTGAGTATTTTGCTATATGTCTTTGTTAATTTTTTGCAAATACGCTGTGGTCCCATCGTCAAAGATAGAAATCTGAAATATTGCACAGAGGCGTATTTTGTGGGTCCCTAAAAGCTGTTTTCTATTATTTTTTTTTACATTTTGACAGAGTTATTTTACTTTTATAATTTTCAGGTACGTTATGTACGCAGTGACGGACGCATCGTCGGGAGTAAGACCCTGAAATATTGCATACATACTCTTCTAGGGACCTTCTAAGAATAATTTTCTCAAATTTGTGAAAAATATTTTGACAAAGTTATGGCCCTTGAGTTGTTTGCTATATATGTTACTTTTGTCTGATGTGCGTGGTTGTACACTCTACGAGTACTCATTTTTTCTAGATTTGTAAAAGTATTCAATTTACATCAATAAACTGTTAATATTTAATCATATCATTAATTTGTCTTTTTTTTTTAAATTATGTTAAATATCAATTGCAAATTGTTCAGCAATTATATCAATATTCTAAACTGTATTCGCTGTTATTTCCTTTTCAAAATTTTAGGGAAGTTATACAAAACTAAAAGTGGGTGTGTCGCTAATTCTGATGGGAGGTAAAGGTATTGATTCGATTAAAAATATCTGACGTATGCCTGCGGTCGATAGACAGACACACAGACAGTCTTATCAATATAGATTATTAATATTGATGAACATAACAAACTTGAAAAAATGAACAATAGACAAAACAAAGTAACGAAGGAAACAACTCGTTGTGACGTCACCGTTTGGAATTGTTAAATTAGCGTACTTCACCATCATTCTATATTGTGATATAAAATCATGTATATACTTTTTTACAAATCTTGCAACTGAAATCGACCATGCAAACAAACACCATTTGTGCAGACATTTTGCTATTAGATCGCACCAAGTTATCACAAAGAGTATTTTACATGTCTTGTGAAGGTTATTCCACGCACACAATTATATTGTGTAGTTGTATATTTTCTTCTTGTGTGTGTGTCTGTCTGTCTGTGTGTGTCTGTCTGTGTGTATGTGTGTCTGTTTACGCGATAACTTGAGTAATTTTGTTTGGATCTCTTTCATATTTGGAAGGATAATGTAGAACAGAAATAGAATTTCGCCTATTTAAATCCAGAAATATTTGTGAACATTG
>JAUUEB010347662.1:0-12515 GCA_032362205.1 Clione limacina
TAGCGGAACGTCAAGATGTCAAAGTAGCATTGTGCTGATATAAGCTGCCATGTGTTGTTGGAAACATTAAAACCCTCACAGATTTTTAAAATAGATTTAATTTCATAACCTCTGGATTTGTGTAACGTATGCTGCTAAAGGCTTCAAGACTGTAGTATTTATGTTATGCTATGGGACTGAGTAATGAACTACGCATACGTAATTTGCCATCGTCTCATTTGACCAAGCTGAGGGTTTTAAACTAAGATTTATTTAAATATCCAACATTGAAAATGAATCTTTGTATAAAGAATATTGAATGTAAATGAAGACCAGAGTCCTCGAAATTAATTTCTTAACTGGGTTAGATCAAAGCAATCAGCATGCAGTCACCTAATCAGCATGCAGTCACCCATTGTTGGACATTATAAAGAACTCTCATATGCCCATGTGTTCGAAACAATGGTTTGTTTAAGGTCATGAATTATCTGAGGGGTGTTAACGTTAAAATGTATCCTTCAAACAGACCTAAAGAAAATCATCAAGGTGGCTTAGGTCAGGTGATATCGAGGCCGCTGGACATTAATGTGTCTTGATATTTTCTTTACCACATTCTCTGTTAGTGTTACATTATGGTATTTTACATATTTTCTTGTATGCATTTTATCATTTGCAATTCTATGATTTATTTCATCAAATTCAAATGACAAGAAATGACATGGTTAAAATATGTAAATCTTAAGTTTATAAATATGTAAGTCCATTTTGTTGAACTGTTTACAAGAAATTATAAATTATGGGGGGCATATATTTTCTGGTAATCCAGTTGTATTCATTGTTCATTTTTAGAAATTATAAACAAATTACCATCTCATTATCATCTCATTACCATCTCATTATCATCTCATTACCATCTCATTCTCATATTTGATATCTTTCAAAACTCAAAACATTTTCAGCAAAGAGAAGAAAGTTGAAGCAGATGCTCAAACGTGAAAATGGTGAGGAAGATACCAAGGATGAGGACAAAGGTCAACGTGTTGTCAAAGATGAAAAGCTGAATTTTAGCTTCCCACAATTTGGAGAATCACCAGGATCAACACCAAGGTCAACTCCTCCACCATGGCCAGAAGTTATGGCCCTTGATGATAAACCTCAGGTAGGTCTTTCTCATTAGTAATTCAGCTGTGCAGGATTTATACAGAGTAAGATAAGACTAATACTAACAATTGTTACATAGTCAAGACCATAAGCAACGTAGGGACTTTCAGTGGCATTAAAAGACGCCTCAATAGGTGGTCGGAATGGGGATGTACGCTCTTGGACCCCAGAGTGATAGAAATATCAGGGTATGCCTTTGCTTACTATGATCTTTTTATCCAAGGGGCATGAGAAATATACCACTAACATTTAACACTCACAAAGACAATATTTTATAATTATTATCCTAAAAAACCTACGCAACATTGTGAAGTTTTCTTCAAATGAGCATCATTCATCAAAATACCACAAATTGTATATGGATTACTAAATTTAGAATAATGATTAACATGCATAAAATCTTACAAATTTCTTAAAAGTTCAATCTCAACACCTGCTCTTTTAGTTAATACTAATAAAAAGGGGTCATAAAATAGATAGAAGTGGACGAGGAAAAACAGCTGTGCAGGATTTATTGACTTTTGGCTTGCTTCCATATAGTCATTTGTACAAGTGTTTTTGTACTGAGTTTTAGTTCCATAGAGGGTAAAAGAATGAATAGGTCCATGCAGGGCCTCAGGCATCAATGGACAAGTAAGTAAAGAGGTAAGGACATAGGATTACTTTTGGTCAAATCTGTACAATTTTGTATCCGCCCTGAGAATTGGAAATAGTTTACCAGAGTAGAGGCACCTTGGGTCCTTACCCTGTCTTTTGGTTTTCCCTATGTCCTTGAATATTTTGTATTTCAGATTTAAAGTGACATAAGTTTAAGTTACTTTCAGATCTTATACCTTTATACTTTATAATACTCAAGCACACCTCAGATAATTAAGAATTTGACCCATACTTTGCATCAGTATTCATAAAGATTTGAGAAATTTAGAAAACAAAAATTCCTGAAATTACTTAAGATTTTAAAATTTGTTAACATCTATATATTCATAGGATCATGTAACTCAGACAGCTGTGGAGACAAAGGTCAAGGTTGATATCAAGACGCAAGGTGATGATGAGATCTCTAAATTTTTAGCAGCAGGTTGACACATTTTTTCATTTGGTTTTTAATCTTGCTATTTTAAGTCCTTTAACACTTGTTTAAATATTTACCCCCATTGCCATATTAATTACTATTTGGGAAGGAGTCCCACAGTCAGTACTTTTAAAAATAGTGTAACATAAAATACTTGGCTCCTTTTCTCACTGACAGTAAACAATTTAAAGATATCACACTATTACAACATTATCACAAAATCATTACACGTCAAATTAATTTTATCATGGAAACTTTATCAGTGATGGTTATTGTGACAATGTTGATCTTGAGATATGTATCTTGTTGTACCTTGTATGTTGCCATCTAGAGATCTTGTTATACACATATTTTCTCAACTTAACCAGGTGTTGATGGGTACCCAACCACAGTCAGTGAAAGCTATTGTAACACTGATAGTCATTAAACAGCTTCGAGGTGACGATGGTCCTGTTTTATAATTCTCAGATATGTCAAAATATACATGAGTGCCTTGAAGGTTAATTAAAAAATGTTAATATTTTTATGTCAGCCATCGACTAGAAATGCTCTTATTGAATCTTCTATCCTTAGTTATTATTTGTTTTTTAGAAAATACTCTTTAAACATTTGAGAATATTGTAAGGTCTAAGGCAGTTATGGTATGTTGTTTGTATTTTGTTGTGTGCTCAATATGTGATGGAGGATATTGATGGCTCATATTGTCTGTTCTACACATAACACAGCCAAAGAACCTAGCAAAGTAAGCAGCTCCCCTCGACCAATGGCAAAGTTTGGCCTTAGTAACATTACTGTGGACGCTGGCAATCTGATGAAGGGAAGTAAGAAGTCCCCAAGAACAGCTAAACCTTCTGCTACATCTGACTCAGAAAATGTTCAGAAAGACAAAGAAACAGTCACAGATACTGAGGTATTGGATAATAAGATATATACAGGGTGATCAAAATGTTGTTTTAAATGAGTTTTGTTGTTGTTATGAATTTGATCTTCAAGAAACATTTTTTCCATGGCCATTTGTTATAAAGCAACATCTTTTAGAGTATGGATACTAAGAATTATGGTCATATGTTTACACTAGAATTCCTGCTTTCCATTATTTCCAGTTTTTAATATTAACAAATGTTATGACTACAAATTTCAATGAATAGAAAAATGAATTACAAATTTGTTTATCGGAATAGATTGATATCTTAGCAATTGACCTTCTATTGTCATAACAAATTGATGGAACTTGAAATGAAAAATCTTTATTTAAAACTATTTTCTTGACAGAAAAAGCAGATCAGGAAAGAGAGACAGATGAAGAAGAAGACTGCTATGACTGGACAAAAACGAGTTTCACCAAGACAGAAGAAACCACAGGAAGAACCAAATACTATGATGCAGGCATTGGGTGTAAGAACTTTCTGCACGTCTGTTTATATGTTGTTGTATTGTCATCAGTTTTAGCTCACAAGAATCTTAAAACATCATTTATTTTCAATTATCTTTATTACAAGGATTTTTTAATTGATGCATGTGATTAATTTAATTTTATAGTGCATGGCGTTTCCTTTAAGTGTACCAATTTTGCAAAGAATCTTTTTTTAAATCTGGCACAGTCTACACATTTTATTTTGTTTTATTTTTGTTTCTCACTGCATGAATATCTGTATTCAAAACTGTGCATGTTGGAGCATGTTTGCAGCCATATTTGCTTTCAGTTTTAAATTTCTTCTTTTATTGTTGCAATAAAATGAGTATAAGATCTTTCCTAAATATTTGAGTTATTTCTAAATAATTTTTAAACTAGTTTTCTGCCACTCATCTTTTGTCAGAACATATAAGTGCACCAAAATTAGCATATAGCTTACATATAGTAATTGAATGTGTTCTTCAAATAGTTAATTTGGAGTTTTGACATATTTCTGCTCTGCAAAAATCTAATTGAAGCAATTAAGATATGTCTAGAAGTGTAGAGAGGCTATTGAACATATTTAAACATTGATTTAACACTTTCATTGAACAGCCTGTTGAGGAAATGACACTTTTATAAATTTAAGAATGTTGCATAAAAAAGTGAGTGTGCTTGGTAATATATCCTCTAGCGTTCATGCCTGTAAATAAGAAAAAGATATAAAGTGACAAAGGGGCTAAAAGTGGTGTAACAATACTGGCTCTATAACAGAATGAAAGGATGAATCAATAAGTCCATTCTTTAAATCTTCAATAAAGAGATGAAGGAGTAATATCTTACAACCCACTACTTTTGTCTGCATTTCTAGAAAGGGGATCAAACTTGTTTAAAAATGTATGACAAAGCAGAAACTTTCAGAGATTAAAGTGTTCTGTAATTTGGATTTAATAAAGAATGAGCTCCCTATATTTGGATGAATGCTACATATTAGCCAATGTTACCCTGCACCAAGTAATATCAAGGTAAGCAGGTAGACAGTGTCACTTCAGACCTAACTCATATTTTACCAACGACTCATCAACAAAGTTATCTGTTTGAAATAACAAAGTAAATTGGAATCACCCACCTACCCACTAATGCACTCACAATGATATATCACTTTTTGCATGATTCTATTTTATTCTCAGTGTTTGTAAGATTTAAGAAAAATGTTTTATAACACCATATAAAGTTTGCATAATCATATACGTATAAATATTGTGACATTCTGTTGTATGTTATGTAGATGTCAGAACAAAGTTTGGATGTGCAAAACTCTAAAGCAGCCGTACGTAAGGATCCAGTGAAAGACAAGTTGATGTCTATGCCAAGAGTGGAAGATGCTGTGTCACCAACACCACATGACCATCCTGATGCCAATCTGCCAACTGTTCCAGCATTACCCACTGTGCCAGATCATCAAAGCAACAAGTCAAGGAATGTTTCTGCTGCAGACTCTAGGGCTGTTCTTCTTAAGAAGCTTGGTTCAAGAACTCCTATAGGACTCCACAGCCCACCTAAGAAGCTGCCAGGTAAAGAAGCTGTTGAAACTGCTGCAGAAACTACAGCTGAAGATCCAGTTGAGATTGCTCCAGTTGAGGTTGCTCCAGTTGAGGTTGCTTCAAGGGAAGTTGGTCAAGGTGAACATTCTCCAGTCGAAGTTGCTTCAGAGGTGGAGTATGAAATGCCACAGGTGATGGAGACTCCTAGAACAGACAGTTGTGATCCTCTAGGGGGAGGCTCGGTAAACTCAGCCAGATCTGAAGAGTCCCGCACTGCCTTCAGACTTGCCTTGATGGGCAAAGAGGTGAGTGGTGTGGCTATCATTGGACACTAGATGAACAATTTTGCAAAAACTTAAGAATTGTTTAACATATTTTTCATTTTCATCTACTTTCAATATTTTCTCACAACATTAATATGAATATTGTACTTATACTTAAGCAAAAATACTCTTTAGAAAATCTTAAAATCAACATTAATTCAAAGACAATGACAAAATCTAAAAAAAAATTCTAATGTGTAGTATACTTGAAGTAATCGTTTTTATTTTTGTTCTTAGCAAATTTATCCTGAGGTGTCACAGTTTTAATGTAAGAAATATACAATGTTCATTGATCACAAATATGTTATGGCCACTATGTATGCATGCCTATGCACGTTTACTGCATGTTCCTATTTACACTCATTAATGATAATTGTTGTAACAGATGATATACATTTTCCTTTTTTGTTTATTTGTACTTCAATTTTTTTTTTTACTTTGTGAGTCATGTCTATAATGTTATCAGTAAATGTCTTAAAAAAAGATTATATTTTAATATTTTATTTTAATCTCTAAATTGACTCAAAATGGACAAATATACGTCTCAAAAAGTTTAAACAAACAATCAGAACTAAAGTAAGAAGTTACTTGTGTAAAAACATTCAAATGTAATTCCAGTAGCTTAATTAACGACTTATAAAAGTTGCTCGAGTAATGTGAAAGTAGCAGCAGTATAACTCAAATAAACATTGAGAAATGAGAAATACGAAAATGGAAGAAATGGATTTTCTGTCCATATGTCACCAAAGAAGAGCAACTTTGTTGTTTGTGACACAAAATCCAGCATTTCAATTGTTCCGTTTAAATCAGTTTTCGTTCTCACCATTGTCCTATCTCCAGGCAAAAAAATTGCCACAAAGTGTAAATCTTTAAACTTCCTATTCATTTATGTTTGTCTTGACACAATGCTGGTATTGTGAGTGAAGTCTCATAATAATCTTAAAGAGTAGAGCTTATATAACACAAAATATTGGTAGAAAGGTTTTAAAATGATGAGTCCCGTCACAAAGCAACATAGGTATAATGGTCAAACCGGTTAGTGGACTGTCTGATGAAATACTGGTCAAAATAATCATTTTGCTTTAAGATCTTTATGTCATAAGAACATTATGAGATAGGAAAATTGTAATTGCAGCTTGCTTGCTTTCCCTACATTATTGAGAGCATCATTAAGTTCCCAAAATAACACCTTTTGTGAGAACAATTGATCAGTGATCTTTTGAGATTCATAAGTTGTTTTCTATATTTCTGTTTTATTTAACTTTAGAAATATTCTGATAAATTATCTCAAAAATTCATTTTGTTTTCAGACAACAGTTGCAGAAATGGAGGGTTTAGGTATGTTTTGTTTGTTCTTTTGTTAAATCTGTTACATTTTTTTCATTATTTGATTAAAAAATTTTAAGAATTAAAAATTTTTCCTTTTATTCTTGCAGAAGGTTGTGTCCATCTGTCCTCACCTGCTTTTGTAATACTGATGAAATTTGTCTATTTCCCCATGAACCCTCATATCACATTATATCTCGCCAAATCAACCACTAACTTCAGTTTACACTCATTTTCTGAAAATAGTCTTTGTTCTACACAAAAATATTTGATGACCTCCATCTTAGTATTATATGTTGAATATAAAATCAAGATTTTTCTTATGTTTTTTTCAACAGTTAGTATTTTATAGTTCCTTCCATTGCTATAATTGATAATGCTTGAGATGTGACAATGTGTACATAACCAAATATCTCATGTTTTATATTGTGTTGATTTTGTTGTTGCTTCCTTTTTTTTAAATCGTTTGTACCTTGCTCTTATCAACGATTTTATTGCTTTTTGTAAATATCAAACATTGAAACTATCAACATTGTTTTCTTTATTCAAAATCCTAATATTTTCCAGATACATTTTGTCTGCTGTATGTATTTAACTTTGCTGGGTATATTAACCTTGTTTTTCTGATTTTGAATATACTCTATTTTTCTATCTATCAGCCAAAGATAAAACAAGTGAAGGTAATAAAGTGAAAAATGTACGTCAATGTCATGAAGAAAAATTGACAGTCAGTGAAAACAACAATAAGAATAAACAAGTTCAAAACACTTCCAAGTCTAAAAAGCCTCCTTCCTCACAGGTGGCTAAACAAAATAAAGTCAAAAGATCTCAAGGCAGCAGCTCAAGACCAAAGTCTTCTGTGGCTAAGAATAAACCTGAAAATAAACCTGAGGACAAGGCTGAGGATTTACTTGATGCATTTTTTGAGCGTCAGAAAACCAAGTCTCTCCCCAAACCTGAGCCTGTTAAAGTCCTCAGTGTAGATGAGGCGGATGAGATACTAAAGAGAATCAGCTCTAAGACAAGATTGACTCCTGATCCCTCACCAGACCAAACTAAAAATGTTCTATTGGATGAAAACCATGGAGTAATCAAAGAGGCTTCTACGACTCCTAACCTCAATATCTCTTCATCACCTGGAGGTGTTTTTGCATCAGAGGATGTTATAAAACCAGCAGCTACAAATGTGACATCTTCCCTCACAAATGGAGTGCCTTTGAGTAACGTGGAGAATGAAAGTGTTTGCAGTCAATCTCCTGCATCAAGTCTTTTGTCCCAAAGCTCAAAGTCACCTGTACCTGCATCAAGTCTTTTGTCCCAAAACTCAAAGTCACCTGTACCTGCATCTAATGATCAAAAGCAAAGACTTGAGTTACACGCACACGATCAGAAAAGTCCAAGGTCCAATGTTGTAGTGACAGTGCAGGAGGCTGTTGAATCTCCACGAGATGAAGTTCCTAACATGTTGCAGTTTTCTAAGCCTACTGCATCAGGTCCTAAATCACGGATGTCATTGGCTTCTTTAGACAACCCGCTAAGTAATCTCAGTGCCATCAGTGAAGAAAACCTGCATGAAGTTGAGTTTGGTAATGGTAAAGATGGGGATATTCCAGATTCCAATGTCTTGACTAGTATAGATGGCCGTCAAAGAAAGTCTGCATCCATTTCTGATGCAGCAAGGTCAACACCACATCCCAGTGATATTGGGATAAATGAGGATCAGATGGATGCTGCTTTATCTGATAAACTGAGTCGACCAGCATCTAATGTTAGCAACACTTCTCTTGAAAAGAATGTTGTTCCATCTCTCAATGGCACCAATGATACTCAAACTGGCACAGGAAGTTCTGTTTCTGGGAAAGAAGAACATGATGTCACAGAAAGTTTGATGGAGTCTGAAGATGAGTGCTGGGACTCAGACTTTAGCTTCTCATCCAACGATTTCAGCATCGGTAGAGCATCTAGTTTTTCTGACATGGATGAGTCTTTTGATAAAGACACACAGCACAGTTTCTCCAGCTCCACTGGGAAGCCAGTGCTGGAAGTTAAGATACGGATGAAACTATTGAGTCGCAGTAAAAGTAGAGATGATGGGAAGAAAGCAAGTCTTGAGCTAATGAGGAAGTTTTCACAGAATGATGCACTGTCTTTAAAGAGAAATGCTTTACTAGAAGGAAGGAAAGCACGAAGGAAGCGAGCACAGAGTGCTATTGAGTCCTCAGAACAAGTGGGTACACCAAGAGTGATTATTGAAAGGTCAAGGTCATCTACTGGTCAGTGTTTACTGTGTACAAAAGAGGGATCTGGTCCCCATGCAAGTCATGGAAACACTCCCAATGAAACGCCCCGTTCAGCATTATCTCGCAGAATGACACCAAGAGCTGCTGTTGGGAGCCGAGCATCTGCTGGACGACAAAATGATATCAGTAATTTGTTTTATAATTTTCTTTCAGAGTTCATCACATTATAGTGGTTTAGTAGCTACTAATGCACACGACTGCAGTGCTCACATATGAATGGACACCACTCCCCTACCCGTACACTTTCTTTAAACAAAGATGTTGATTTGTTTCAGGAAGACAATACTGACATTGAGCTGTGTACAAAACTGTTTGTCAATTTGTGTTTTTTAAATGGGCACCTTAATCACTTCACAACTATAAAAAGAATTATTGTGCATAATGTGCCTAAGTGGTAATAAACTTTCTAATTGTTTTATTTTTCCTCACAACTTTCTTCATTCCCTAACTTTGTACAAGGGATATGTTAACTAGTATTTTAGTAAAAGAGTTCCACTTAAGACTATTGATTACAGAAATAAGAGACAAGTAATCCAAAGAGGAGATACACTATGAAAGGAAAAGGGAATTTCCATCTGTTATTGTTATATTTAGCAAAGAAGATAATTCCTGATCATCTGTTGTTATTTACCATAACTCAACAATAATTTTTCTTAAATTAATTTCACTGTTTTTACTATTGTGAATTTATATTCTAATGTGATGTTGTTTATCATAACTTACACCTCCCCAAACTGATACTTGTTCTTGACTGATTACCAATCTAGTTGTATCATTAAAATCCACTGTCTCACGCATACATTCATATTTGTGTTGATGAAAGTGAAATGCACAATATTGCATTTTTAATAATTAATATTTTGTGTCAGTTTTGTCAATCAAATGATTGTATCTGATCCACTTGTTCAAGTTTGCAGTGATTGGTATTTTGAGCACTTGGCACCTTGTTATTTCATGAACCATTGACCGTTGATTGTACTTTACTAATAGCTCAAGTTTGTTCGTTTTTCATTTTGTTTAACAATGCATCACAACATTTCACTTCATTTTGAGTCTGTCTCTAAAGATGTGCTTCTTCATTTATTTTATTTTTTTTGTCTTCCAAAGAATGTGGAATATGTAGATCGAATTTTTTTTTTTTACAAATTATCAGGAATTTGTGTTGCCTTAGGATTTGATCTGAAAACATTTTGTATTTGAACAATTTAGTAAAATATGTTTTATCTAGATCATTATTTACACAAATAACCTTCCATGTGTTGATGGAGGCGTTAAACGCATAGTAAAATAGCAAAATAACCTAGACAATATATGTTAGTACATGTGTAGTTTACCATTCCAAAATATGTTCCATGACTCTTCAAGTACACAACATAATATATTATAACATTTGCATACATGGAACATAGAAGGCACTGATGAGGACTTAATAAAGTTTGGGCTTTTGTTTAATTGTAAAACTGAAAGCATCCTTTAATTGAATATTGTTTTATATCATAAGGAAAAATATAAAATCAAAACTGTGGTGTGTTAATGTTTTTCTAATAGATTTTTGGAGGAAATCATGATAAGTACATGAAATATTGCTGCAGAGATTAAAAAAACGTATTTCTTCTTGATATCAGGTCACATAACCTTTTTTGTGCATTGAACATGTTATTACATATGAATTTACATTTGTATATTTTTACCAGACCATTAGCAGTAAAAAAGAAAAGCTCATGAAATTTGCAAATAATCTTGAATTTTTAAGAAAGGGAAAAGGGTTGTGATAGAGTTTAACATATTAAACCACTGTTTATTCCTTTTAACAGTTTTTTTTAAAACTTAAAACATGCAATAAGAGTGTTGGTGCCTGCCATTTTGAGTTAAGTCTCAACGACAATCTCAGGTATTTAAAAAATAACGTCAGTTATTGAAACATTGACTTCACAAATGTATAGTTATCTTTACTGCTGCAAGAAATTACACACAGCTGTTAAATAAATACAGAAATATCCTTAATGGTAACAGCTAGAACTTTTTGTTGTTTCTTTCTGCTTAATAAATGTTGTTCTTATTGCACCCCCTTATTCACCCGTCACCAACACAGGAGCCAATGGCACCACCTCTGCCACACCATCAGATGCTTGGTATACTCCACGAGGCACTACAGAATTAGGCACAGAACTGGGCACAGTAGACTCAACTTTTTCCCGCCCTGCCTCTCAGGTGTGGTCAGATTTCTCTGCAGCACAGCCCAGCATCTCCACAGAGCCTCAGTATGAACGTGGGGAAAGCGTTGAGCCTCGTTTTGATTCTGATGCTTTTCCCATGGAATTAGATCTTCCTCAAAGTAATAAGCGATGTCTGTTTGGTGTATATTTGAGGAGTGGCTTACTAATTTTCATATTGAACCACTGTGATTTTCTTTCAAGTTTAACACATTTTTCTCCAATTAGCTTTGAATCTCTTTAATTTGTATTTGCTTGACTAACCAGTTATTTATTTTTCACATTTCAGCAATCTGTACTAACTTTTGATTTATTCATTATTTTTTTGCCATGTCTTTATAGAATTTGGTTTTGCGTGTAGACATATTTTTTTCACACTTTTAGTATCGATTTTTTAATTTAGAAGGCTAGGTGTTTAAAGATTTCTCTTATTTGCAGAAACATATTCCAAGGACATGTGATAAATATTAAAAGCTGGACGATGGAAGATTTATCAAAGAACAATGGTTAGAATGCCATGGAGTCACCCTTTCATAGCATAGCATAGCATATCTAAATCATGAGGGAGCAACTAAACAAAAAAATTGTTTACTCCTCTCCACCCTCGATCAATCATCTTACTTCATGTTAATCTTCAAAGTTATTAGAAAATAAGTTATTACGTACGCCTCATGATTTAATAGGTGTTTAGAGATAAATTACACAATGTTCATAAATGGACCTTATTTGGATCAAATAATATTTTTTTCATTTTTTGTTGGTGTTTTTCTTGCTGTTCAATAGTTCTTTAATATTGTTTTACTGCTATTGTGTCTGTCATTTTACTTTGTTTTTGGTATTATCTCTGTGCTCATTTATTTTATTTTGACTTTTTTCTTTTGATTATCATGCCTTCTAACCCCCTTTTTATTTCATACATGGTTGGTTATTCTTGAATGAAATGCTCTAATATGGTTTTAACTTTTGATTGGTAAGGATGCCATGTTTTACTAACACACTTTTTTTCCCCTTATAGATTGTCCTTTTTATTTCATTAATCACTAATCATGATTGTACTAATTTCCAGAAGCTCTTTTCCTCAATTGATCACTTTCTTATGTAACATTTATTTAGTTCTGTTTTTTCCTATTCATTTCTGCTTATAATTGTTCTCGAAACGCTGAATTTGATTTGCAAAGATTCTCTTTATTATTTTATGCCTGTA
>JAUUEB010347773.1:0-12512 GCA_032362205.1 Clione limacina
CAAAAAGGTCTGTAAAAAAAATTATGAAATATTTCGATATTCAATTTTTCAACATGTATAATTGTTTGAAAATGTTTATAGTAAATTATTCAAGTTGAGATTATTTTCTCCAGCAAACCCTGGTATTATAAGATTGTTTCTTTACTGTTGTTTGATGATGTATATATTGTACTGTCAAAGTTATGACCACACTGTATCTAAAAGGGCATTTCTGGATTTTAAATTAAATGTTTATTAGAAAATGAAACATAATGCTTGGTTGTTCTTTTTTAAGATTTATACATGGTGCTATTTGAGTAATTTATTCATTGGTTCAATCAAAAGAAAAGTGTGACATTCAATTATTTTTTATTTTTCAGACACTGTACATGAAAACTTTGAGCAAATGAAGAAGACTGAAAAAAATGCCAAACCACAAAAAACTGTACATACTACATTAGTTCTTTCTCATCAAAAATCACAACATGGACATATGAAATCCAAATCAAAGGGCAATTCTCATAAAGTTTTGGCAAAAATGAAGTCGAAGAAAGTTCAAAATCCTATGGATACAAAGAAAAACGGAAAAATCTACAAATGTGCATTCTGTGTAAAAACTTGCTCAACGTCACACAACCTGAACAGACATGAAATGACACACAAATGTGTGTGTGATGTTTGTGGTTTCCTCTGTGGAAACAAACAGCTTTTAGCCATGCATAAGAAAATACACACAGCTGAGAGGCCCTACAAATGTGACAAATGTCCCAGCGCTTTTGCTCATTCTAGCACATTGAGTACTCACAAGAAAATACACACAGCTGAGAGGCCCTTCAAATGTGACAAATGTCCCATGGTTTTTGCTCGTTTTAATGCATTGATTACCCATAAGAAAATACACACAGCTGAGAGGCCCTTCAAATGTGACAAATGTCCCATGACTTTTACTCACTCAGATACATTGAGTATCCATCAGTTAAAGCATTCAGTAGATCAGCAAAGTGATTCAAGTGAAAACCTGTTTAAATGTAGTATTTGTGACATGAGATTCCAGTACCTCACTAAGTTTAAAGAACATGTTGATAAACACTACAAAAGTATGTAATACAATGTGCTGACAAAACTATTTCCAAACATCAAGGATGTATCAGATGATCAAAGTTACAAGAATTTTTTGTTCAATTAAAAAGAAAATTATTCCAAAAGAGATCATATAGATTTAAAAGTTACTTGTCCTTTTGAATTTTATAAACTGTTCTATGACCCAGTTTGTCATGAGAAAGTGTGATGGTCTCAGGGTTACGTATCAGTCTGGCATGCAAGAGGGCCTCATTTAGAATCTGGCTAGTACTACTTGCTTGGTTTGCTGTACCCTCAAATGGCTCAATCATTGGTCATATAACCAGGTTTTGTCATGAAGAGGATAAGATAGTGATTTTAAGATCTGAAATGACATAATGGTCTGCAGGACATTGTTCTTGAGTTTATGCCATGTCTTTTATCTAATGTTGATTTTGTTTTCCTCTGGTGTGAAACATAATGCCTAATGCTGAAACCAGGAAGCCCAAGTTGTTTTGTATTAAACCTCATTAAATGACCTGACCTTATTCACTGCTGCTCAATCAATGTATGCAAGAGTTGGAATTTGTTTTTCTCATGACCTTATTTGTTTCAGTGTTTACAGAATCCTATATATTTCTTGGAATTGCCAGTATAGTAGTAAAGCCATTCCTGAAAAGGCTGCCAATGTTATTTGTTAGAAACTAGCTTGCCTAGTTAATAGTACTCATGTTGGGAAAATCTGCACTTCGTTTTCTTATTCTTTCAGTAATCACGGTATTTCAAGATCTGTTGTTTTAAGCTCTTCACGGCAGATTTGTGTATGCATAGCGCCTATTGTCAGTCTCTTAGACGGGTATAGAAATAATCATTTAAAAAAATGTAACCACTGAATGCTATTGTTAAGCTGTCATGAAAAAAATGTGTATCATCCTTCTTCCACGTACAATTATATTGTGCAGTGGTATATTTGCTTTATATGTGTCTTTGTTTATGCGCTAACTTAAGTAATGGTTGAGCAAAACCAAGAAAAATGAATCAGTTTGATCATTATTTCGTGAAACACGACAGCTCTTTCCAAGACTTGTGATGCAAAGATGTAGACAAGGATTTAATAGTCTGTTTTTGTCAAGCTAGGGTATCAGAGGACATACATTGAAGGAAAGAGCAAAATAACTGGCCAATTTCAAAAGGTTCCCCTGATTTAGGAGTTATTATACAACAAACTCAGTTAAAACGAACATTTCTTTGTTTCCCAAGTAATTCGTTTTAAGTTAATTCACATGTAAAGAAAACATTGTTTCCTGAACTCGGAATTTCATACAACTATACAATTAACAATTTACTCAGTTATAACAAAAATGTCTTTGTTCAAAAAGATTCTGATAAGAACAAATTTTGCTTTAGAGTGTGCGGTTTAACAAGTTTGACTGTATTTTGCCCATTAACACATTTTATATTCGTTTGTACCCTTTAAACAAATGAAATGACAACTTAACATGAAATCATAACAGAAAACAAAAAAGCATTATTGTATCAGTTATACATAATTATTTAATTCAGTGTTTAAAATTGGGGATCATGAAACAAACAAAGTTCTCAATGTCTCATACATCAAAATGATCACAGTCAATATAATAGAAACTAAAATGAAATAGCAATGCAATCAAACCTGTATTATTATTAATATTAACAACTTAAAAGTAAAGTCAACTTTTTCCCATCTACATTGTCTGTTATAATAATATAAGTTGTGATGACGAAACCATCTTGGCATTGGTTTTTGGTCTATATTGCCATTTACAGAAAATCTTCACACATGCATTCACTAATATCTCATATATATAAAACAAGTGTTCAAACTTGTCAACCACACAATATCCAGTAACATAGCTAAGAGCCAATGTAGAGAAATGACTTGAAAGATGAGACAGAAGACGTCAGTAACATTTTCATTCATAAATTTCAATGGATACACGAAACATCATTGAATGTACAGGTGAATTCACTTATAACGAAATCACTTTTAACAAATAATCAGTTATTACAAACAAAGTAAAAACTACCTTAATATATCCCTCTTTGAACCATTAAAATATATTTCTTTTATCAAACTACAATTTCAAAGAAAAGTTTATAACGAACAAGAATTAAAGAAACGGTTGAGAGAAACCAAGAAAAAATAATCCGTTTGATCACTATATCATGAAGCACGACAACTGTTTCCAAGTCTTGTGATGCAAATATGTAGAGGTTTTTTTTTCAAGCTAGAGCAATGCATGCAGAGATCAGAGGATGTACATAGCAGGAAAAAGCAGAAGAACTGGCCAATTTCAACAAGTTCCCCTGATTTCGGTCTTTTTATAAAATAAACTCAGTTATTACGATCATTTCTTTGTTCCCCAAGCAATTTGTTATAAGTGAACTCACCTGTATATCTGAAGTTCTGTAAATATACTGAACCAAATAAAGATTGCAAACCCCTAGTTATCTCTTGATTACACATAAGTATTCATTTCATGGCTTTGAAAGTAATCACATTACTATGTGCCCATATTTACAAATAATGGCATAATTCCACAAGGATTCAACAAAATTTGTGGGGGGGAATATAACACAACCCGACAAAACAAACTGTTTAAACTTTGCATAATTTCATACTGACTTGATTTTATTCATCTAAAATCAAATGTTACAATGTCATCAACTTCACTCTCTCTGTTTTGTTGTTCACTTTAGCTTGAACAAAGTCAATTCATGTTATTGACTGAATTTTGCTTTAGCGTACTTCTTTTACACAGTCAGAAGGATAAAATACTTGAAAAGAAGGTTAATACCTTAAAATATCAACCCCTTGAAGCTATGGCTGCAATTATTAAAATAGGAAGACTCAATTTATAAAATCAATACTACTTCCTTATAACGTAAAACAATATTAAAATGCATAAAACAAAGTACTCATTTTCACATAATCTCGGAAAATACTACTACAACTTAAAAGTTCTTAAGTCTTTTTAAGGTAAAAATGAAAATTAAAGAAAATGGCAAATAAATCTAACTTGCATAAAAAGAAGAACATGAATTGACAATTATCCCCTTGTATCAATAAACAAGGTGTTCATATGTGTTTTTCAAAAGGTTCCATATACAGGAAAAATTTCAAGATTGATTTTTTTTAAATTATTCACATCTAGACACTCTAATTTGGAACCAAATGAGAAAAACAAACTGTTAACTTTTGTAAACTAATGTTTTCATAAGAACTGTAGTCTCACATAAAAATCTTCAATTTGTGTCATAATATTTTTTATTCATGAAGAAAAGGGTAAGGAAAGGAATCATACAAAAAAATATTTCAATAGGGCACCCCCTAATCCCCTTTACAAGGCAAAATCTTGAAAGTTAAAAGTGCTACAAGGGGCACATTTTGACAGGATGTGTCACATATAGGGTGTTTACCAACATCTCTTTAACATTCTAGAGAAAAAATCAGTAACAGATATTTTTATGTACACTTTTTTCATTTTTACTTGGAAAGACATACAACATTATGTGAGGTCAACAAAACACATGCATTTGACTGCATAAGTTAGAAATTATATTAATGATACTATTTGAAGAAAAAAAATAATCAACCCTTGGAAACCTCAAAAATCTATTGTATTATATACAAATTGATGATTTTTTTTCTGAATTTTATTTTGAAGTCTTTTGTAGTGCAATCAAAAAATCATTATGTTAGTATTGTATCTTGATTAGTTTTTTCTCTATACAGTTGAATTTAGAAAATATGAACTGCTGGGGGGCAGACCAAGTTATTGATAGTTTGTATATGAATTTCTTAAAAAAAGGGGGGAAATCTGCACTTTTGCACTTGCATCAAATTATCAATTATTTGTTGGCCTCTTAGCTGACTAGAATTGTAAACTCAGAAGTCAGACGGAATACTTTTTTGTATACTAACTATTGTTTTGTATCTCTGTATTTATTGCTTGAATTAAATTATTTGTATAGATGACCAATAGATCTTAAGACCAACTTGTCCCTTTTCATAGGATTTAAACTTTTAATAATCAATAGAGGATTGTATTTAAAAATGTTTTCTTAATAAAGAGGGGAAAATTAGGCTTTTGCATTTCATTCAAATTATCCATTATTCATATTTACCTAGTTTGTATTACCAAGAGTCTACTGTCAATTGTTAGAGTTGCTGGTATTTTCATGGATACACTGTATGTCACATAAAAAAATGTAAATTGTGAAAGGCAATTTAGAAAGAAACGCCTATTGTCTTTCAAACATGTCTACAAAATCGTATATTATAAATTCAAGAAAAACAATCAAATACAACGTTTTCCATTAAAAATAAAATAATGTATAAATCCAAACTGAACAGAAACATGGCTTTTATAATCAAGTATTTTTTCATGGAGGAATATTTGCACAGAAAAACATTTTGAAGGTTTGATGGAGGATAATTTCACTAATATCTGGTGGTTTCACTTTGGTCCAATTTTGACTGGAGAAATTTTTATTCTTCTTTTCAAAATTTACTCCACACGAAAAAATACTTGAGAACAATGTTCAAATTCATACATTTGGTGTTGTAAACTGCGGAGTGCTTATATTTTCGGGTCCCTAATCTGTTGAACTTCCAAATTTGAAAGTTTATGTTTTAGGATTACGCTCATGCCAATTCTTTTAATAAAACAACATTATTAAAGCACTTAAGATCAATATAATTATAATCCAACCTATGTTTTAAAACAACGTAAATAAAGATACCACTGAGCTCAATGTTGCTAAAGAAAGACAGTAAACATTAAAATGATAAATCAAAGGAGATAAAATAAAGTTAAGCGTTCAAATAATTGTTTTTGATGATTCTCACGCATCAACTTAGACGCACAAACAAACCACATGAATGTCTGTATCAATATGCTGCATCATAATCATAATTTACATAATTGGTCTATAGGAGGATGTTTCCATACCAATGGCCAGGGGGTCTAACTTATTGCAACACCCAGTAAATTGTCAACACAAGATAACATATTTTGCAAGTCTTTCTCTACCTTGGAAAAGAAGTTGTGGACTTGAGAGGCACTTGTTACATTATCTTTCTTTTTTATTGGCAACTCTCTCTTTTCAGGAAACTCATTTTCTCTACTTTGCACTTTTTTGTCATTTAATTCTCTTCCATAACCTTCCATCTCTTTTTGCAAAAGACTGACTCTTTTTCTCTGTTTGAAAGACAGGCACAACTTTCCATCTGGTCTTTTTTCGATGTTTTGCTTTTGCTTGATATCATTTTCCATGACCTTCAGCCTTCGAAAAATATTTTCTAACCTATTCCAGTATTCTTTTATTGTGGCTTTGTCAACATATATACTTGGCAGATTCTTGTTGTTTTTTGTACTTGTTTCTGAACCAGAATTACTGTCATTAACGACTTCAGGACTTCTAGAACTAGAAGCAGACTTTTTATTATTAACATTCAAAGACGAACCTATCTTTGCAGTATGCAAGTGTTTATTTTCCCTTTTCACAGCTTTAAATGCATCAAAAAACCGTTTGAAAACATCAGTGATGCTTACAAGTGAATCACTTTTCCTAAGACCACTGGGAATGGTATTGCAATAGTTTTCTTTTTTCTTAGCTTTATTGTTCAATTTTGAAAGCTGGCGTTGAAGCACATTAATATTTGCCTTGATTTTTGCCAAACCCTTCTGCACATCTGTAAAAGGCGTCTTAGTTACTAGTAACTCAGTTAAAGCATAATTCTCAAGGGTAGGGATGATTTCTTCCAATTTCATAGTAATTGACAATACTTTCTGCCAGTGAGTTATCCCTTCAGTATCTAACAACTTCTTTTTGGAAGAAGAATGCTCATCATCCTCATCTTTGAGAGGTCGTTTGTGGCCTTTAACATCATCAGTGGACTGCAAACTGTTAAATGTATCATCAGAAGTCATGGATGAAGCTAAAGGTTTAGCTTCTGATGGATCCTTAACTGAAATTTGAAAAAAATTAATAAAACATTATCTACAAATGTGAGAGATGTAAAAGTGAAACCTTGCTAAACCATCACCTGTAGGACACAAGGAAATTGACCCCATGCTAAGGTTGGCAGCATCTTTTTTCTAACATTTCCTTGTGTCCTTCGTTATGTGTAGCTCTTCTGGGTTAAAAATATTTCAACATTTCAGTCATATAATGTAGACCTACATATGAACAACTTCAGGTTTCTATTCCCTTTGTCTTTACTTAATTTTTGGCGGCATTTTTTTTATGGTTTGAATGTGGTTCTCACTGGGAGAATAATATATTGTTGGCACCTCAAATTAGCAAATCTAGACTTTACAAGGTTTTTTTTCATTCAAAGTAGGCCATATAGGAGACAAGCGTTTCACAGAGGTTTCACTGTATGTTTGGACAAATCAGTCCCCCAAAAGTTAAATAAATAAGAAACAATAGGCAAGGAAAGACTTGGAAGTATCAACATCATGTAGCTTATTACTTTTAGGACAGTAATCTTACCTAGAAAGAAGGTAAAACCACCAGGCAATTAGCTGAAATATTCATTGTACCTAGAGTCAAAAATAATTCTTAAAACAGGATTGCGAAATATACTCATAAGCTTGTGGAGAGGGCTTTTGTTTTTAGAGGAAGCCCTATACTGGTATCTGCGATACAAGGAATGAGTGCAGGGAAGTTTTTGCCACACTAATTGAGACGAGCCATGTTCTTGACAGCTGTACATCAAATTGCAGACAGAAATAATAACTGTTGGTTGGAACTAAATAACGCTTATATCCAAACATTCCTCAAAATACTGTGAGTAGGTCTTGAGTCCCGGTGTTAGATCATCACTCGGCTACGTTCTGTATGTGTCCAAACACATCCCCAACATTGGTTAAAAATTCATATTTCCAATATAAATTAATAAAGCTTTAAATTGAGTTGCCCAAAATATGTTCCAACTTCTTATATGCACTGATTACAATAATGCTACTGATTTTTACCATTTGATATATTTAAAAAAATTAAAGCTGTTTTAAAACATCCGCCGAAGAAAACTTCAAAGCATAAAGCCTCCCCCCACAAGACAATTTTGGGGGAAACTATCTCTTTATACAACACAGACTTTAGAATCCTGTTAATCCCACACTTTCACATGCCTCTTGGCAATCAAACTGCGTCAGGTTTTACCTCTCAAAAGTAAAATGCTAAGATACTGGAAAATTTATTTTGTGCATTGCACAAGATAAAGAGTCAGATTTTGAAACAGTGTTCAGATACATTGTGGTATAATAAAAGGCAAATACTCTTTGATGTTGCCAGAGAATCGTTTGGGCCATAAGAATTGACTGTGGTCATTACTCAACCCAAAGAAAGAAAGTGTGGTAATGAGCATCTTAGATAACTCTATATCTGACAGTTTTAAGGAAAAGCTGTATTTTGGAAATGCCTTGTACTGAAAGGGTTAAGGCCAAACAAAAAAATATGTCTTTTTCCACTAATATGGCCCAATAAAATAGGGAGGGAGGGTAGGTAGCGATTGAAATCTGTTTTTTTTACTTGCTATGATTAAGTAAAAACAACAACAAAATCCAACTGAATGCCAAATAATGTGATGCTCAGTTCAGAAAAATACCTCTTTTAACAAAAAAAAATGCTAGGGTTGGTCAGGTTAGTGGAAACAGACCTATTTTTGTTTTTTGTTTGGCCTAAACATATATTTAGTTATAGTTTAAGATGTTGCTCCAGATTCTGACATCTCATCAAATCTCCAGACATGGGTACAAAGCCGGAACTCATCACGAAGCCTAAACCTTGACACATCACGAAGCCAGCAGCTCAAAACATCACGAAGCCGAAGCCGGCTCTAAAAAATAACACGGAGCCGAAGCCTTTGGTTTTAGAAAACTCTATAAAAAGGTTAAATCATCCTATTTCAGTAAAACAAAGTGTGGTGTATCTTGTAAACAGTATCTAGTTAACATTTTGATACCTTTGAATGGATTTGGAGTAAGAAAAACCCCTTTTTAATGAAAAAACATACCAAGATTTTTGGAAATATCACGAAGCCAAAGCCTCTCTTCCAAAAAAGGACGAAGCCGAAGCCAGTCTTTAAAAACAAGATGAAACCGAAGCCTTGGCTTCTAAACTGCGGCTTCGCAAAGCCAAAGCCAGCTTCGTACCCATGTCTGCAAATCTCACTAGCAACTAGAGGTCAAGTGTGTCAGAAGTGCAATCTTTATAGACCTGACCCCAGTGCCCTCAACCATCTGCAGCGCAATCATTAAGCTATGACGCGCAGGATGTGCAAAGTTAGGCCAGAGGATGACATCGGCTCTGATGCAATTCTGACAATGCTTGGCATTGAAGATTTGACATCCATTATCAGAAGATTAAGGTTGTGTATGTTTGGACATGTGGAGAGTAGTGAAGATTGGATCAACAGAGTCAGTAAGATGACGATAGTGTCAAATAAGGGCCCAGGAAGACATTAAGAAATCCTGGGAGGAGTGCCTGTGGAATGATTGTGTGGTGATGGGCATCTCTGCCATCAGACCCTGTAACTGCCTAGCGTTGTGTTGGAGATTGAAAATTTTCAAGCAAGCCCTACACTCTGTAGAGGAATTATCCCAGCCCGTAGAAAATAAACATGGATATAATGATGATGACACTTTTAGTGAAAAGTTATGTATAGATGCCCCAACTTTATTGGTAATTTCCTGTCACAATCCTTTGGAAGCATGAACAAATAATTTTTCTGCCAGTTTAAGGGCTTTTTTAACAAAGATAAAGAAAGAGAAAAGCGTTAGGCAGCTTGTTGTTCTGATTAAGCAAATATTCGGCTTAAGTGTATGCGGCTTAAGTGAGTTTGACTGGGTGCCAGTCTCAATTTGTTTCTTACATGATTTTGTTAAATAAGTGAAATAATAACAAAGTAGATAAGAAAATCTTACCATTGAATTTATACAATTTCAATTACTGTCATTGATTTGAGGTCTGGCAATGAAATAAAAGAAATAAGAAATTGTTCACTATCAAAATCATAATAAAAGGGAGAAGACATTGAACATTGCCATTCAAAAAAGACATAAAAATCATGGGGTATGGTGAAATTTGGTTTCCATAAAAAACATACCTATTTGAAATTAGGAAATCAAATTTTAGAAGTCTACATGTTACATGATTGTTAACTAAAAGCAATCAAATTGGGGGGAAATGTTCAGAAAAGCTAGAAAGCAAATTAAAAAATCAGTGAATGTTCTTGATTATTCAGGAAAGCCCCCCTACTCATGTTTACTAATCAACATTGCTCGGGTTGGAACTCCTAATAACATTTAGGCCTTAGAAGAGGTCTTTTACAGTAAATAGGCAGAGAACAAAATGAGCTATGTTTTGCAAAACATTTACATCACTTTATGTTATTGCTTTCTTTTCAGGTTACAAATTGTAAGGTCTGACCATATCAGGGGCAGATAATGCGATGGAAATGGTATCCATTATCAATGAGTCCCTGTTTCCAAGTCAACTCATCTTTTGCAAGCTAAAGAGATGCTTGAAATCCTTCAAGCCATTCATTATCTTTTTAGGTTCACTCACACAAAAAGAAGACATTTATGTTAGATCAAAAAAGCCATACAAATATATATATGAACATTTTTGATAATTAATGGCAAATATCTATTGAATTGGTAAGATTTGTTTGTGATTTGTAGTGTATTTTTACTGCAAATTATTGTCTCTAATATTTCTACAGAAGAGTCTGGTTGATACAAACTGCTCTAAGGACCGACTAAGTTACTTAAAGTTTCGAAAGTTTGGAATTTTCAAGGGTAATAACACATTTTCCATTTTTTGTTATGGTTATGTCCCAATGTATGTATCTGGGAAATATTGCTTGTGCCATGGGGCACAACTTTTTTAAATAAAAATTCAAGTCAGCAGACAGACCTTTCTTGCCTTGTGGGTGCTTGCTTCTCTTCAAGTTAACACAACCTCTGCGTTTTTGACATATTGACGACTTTTAAAAATAATTGACAACGTATTTGATTTGATTATGTACTTTACAGCTATTCATTTCTTAGAAGTCTTTTAAGCATCAACTTCTTGTAACATTTTTTCTTGCATTGTGAGGCAGACGTATACATTTCTCTTTACTGGTGCCATTTTGGTGTACTTCAAGCAATGGGGTCAAGATGAACAGAAACATACTTATGTGCAGTAATTTTAATAAACTAAACTCCCCTCCCCGTCCAAAGTGACTTCATCTTACTAAGTCAAGGCCACTACCAGCATGCAACCAAGAGTGACGTACACTCGCATGGCACACAGTAAGTCAGCCAATACCCACTTCTATTCCTCTCATGCACATATTATTTCCTATACCATTCTCTCCCTCACTCTCATTTACTCTCACAAACTCGGAAAAATAGTGATAGATATTTACTAAAGAGGGGGAAAATCTTGACTTTTGCATTTCCTTCAAATATTCGGAACCAACTTTTTGAAAAGCGATTAGCTGGAGCCACACCATAAGACATGCAGATCCAATTACATGAAAAAGTATACCCAAGTACAGCCTTATTCCTGGTATTACCTAAAGTGTAAAACTTATTGGTCTGAAATAATAATTCCTATCAAAATGACGATTTAGTTTAAATTCTTTGAATGGGTTAAATTGTCTCAAGTGCAAAAGCTAATTTTTTGAAAAATGATGGAGCCTGAGCCGACATAAGACACTATGCAGCTCTAATTCCCTGGTATTAACTGAGTTTGTATTAACCAGACTCTACTTTATTAGATCTTAAGAAAAAAGATGTGAACCTGTTTCTGCACTATTGGAGACAGTAGCCGGGACTTCAGTCTCTATAGTCTGGTCATCTGCTTGTTGCTGCTCTGACTGTTCATTTGATAATGTCTTTGTTTTTTCTTGTTTTGCTTTACTTTCATCATCATCGCTGTCATTTACAACCACAACAGGTGGTTTTTCCTCCAACAGTTTTGGCATTGGAAATGGTAAAGACTGATGTTCCATCATACCCTCCTCACCCTCCCACACATTTGAAAAGGATTCATCCATGCGTAAGGATCTTTGTATATAGTGCATCCGCCCAAACTTTGTATCGGCAACCAATGAAGCTCTGGCTCTCAAAATCTCTTCATGGTTGTATGTGTCATTGCTGCTATGAAATCTGCGTCCTGAGTTTCCTCTTCTATCCATACCTGCAAAACAAAAATAAAGCATTTACAACATCAGGAGACATGCTTCTTCGCAATTTTTGAGAATCAAATCAATGATAACCTTTTTGACTAAAGTAAATCCGATAGAGAGCAAGGTTGGCGAATTTTTAGATTTTTTCAAAAAAATCAAATAAATCGATTTATTTGATTTAAATCATGATTTTTTTTTATTAGGTTAGAACAAAAAAGTGATTTTTACATCAATTGATATGTTA
>JAUUEB010347995.1:0-12509 GCA_032362205.1 Clione limacina
ATGTTTGACACAGTTAGGACGTTCGACACGGTTAGGACATGTTTGACACAGTTAGGACATTGTTTGACACAGTTAGGCCTTGTTTAACACAGTTAGAACGTTTGACACGGTTAGAACATGTTTGACACAGTTAGAACGTTTGACACGGTTATAACATGTTTGACACAGTTAGGACGTTCGACACGGTTAGGACATGTTTGACACAGTTAGGACGTTCGACACGGTTAGGACATGTTTGACACAGTTAGGACATTGTTTGACACAGTTAGGACCTTGTTTGACACAGTTAGGACCTTGGTTGACACAGTTAGAACGTTTGACACGGTTAGAACATGTTTGACACAGTTAGGACATGTCTGACACAGTTAGGACATTCGACACGGTAAGGACATGTTTGACACGGTAAGGACATGTTTGACACAGTTAGGACCTTGTGTGACACAGATAGGACATGTTTGACACAGTTAGGACATTGTTTGACACAGTTAGGACCTTGTTTGACACGGTTAGAACATGTTTGACACAGTTAGAACTTTGACACGGTTAGAACATGTTTGACACGGTTAGAACATGTTTGACACAGTTAAGACTAAGATTTTAGTATTTTCACCTATATACAGAGTTAGGACTAACCTTGAGGGCGACCAGGTTTCACTGCGGCAGGCAGATCATCATTTTCACCTAGTTTAACTTGACAATAGACATTTAATAATGTTGCAAACCCAATGACAAACATAGAAGGTGATTCTTCTCATCATTTTAACTCAGGGTTTGTATGGTGGCCATCTTGGTCTGAAATTAGTCTGAAAAGACACTCTGAAATTTCTGTATGAATCCTTTTACTCTTTATTTTGGTTTGGGCAGAGGAGAGAAGAGATTGATAACTCCTGAACAGTGATAGGAAGAGTATTGACAAATTCAATACTCGAGTAGAGTAGAGTAGAGTAGAGAAGTTGGATGAAAATGGGTCTTAAGTATGTAGAGAAGTAAAAAAAAGTTGACTACTTAGTAAGTAGTTTACTGTTACTAGGTTTACTACTTGAGTATAGTATTGAGTATAGTATTGAGTGCTCAAAATAACTGTTGAATTTTAATAACTGCCATTTCACTATCAATTCAATACTAAATGTAATTATGCAAATTGTAATAGTTCCGTTGTTAACATAATAACAAATTTGATTAAACATCAAATGAAGACCAATTGTTTGTATTCTGTTCCTCTTCCTCTGATTCCAAACAGAATTTGACATAATATAACTTATCCAATTAGAGATTTAACCCACCATTAAGGCTACCCTGGGTTGACTGACATAATAGAACTTATCTGTATTTATTTTGTACAGGCATTGATCTCATATCCAATCTACTGCAAGTGAAGATGAGAAAACGTTTCACAGTCGACAAGTCACTCAATCACTTATTTCTACAGGTAATTATGATAATAATGGCATTTAATGAAGTGCATATCTAAAGTCTCACAAACGTATAAAGTGCACAGCTGGCATGGCGGTACAGTTAGTAGCTCTGTGTGTCGTGTTGTACCAGCATGACTGCTATAGCTTTGTTTATATTGTTAGTTTAAAGAAACTGATCACCAATATATTTGCCATGTGTAGGAGGGGATGTTAATTTAATGTTAAATGTCTTACAGAATTTACCCCCAAACTTGGTTCAAACACATATTTTAATTTAGTTCTGTTGTTGGCTGGTTGTTCAAATAGCTATGATTTTGTCAATACAATTTTTTTTAACTTTCTTCAAGTTACTAAATCTCTCCTACTTAATCCTTTTTTCTCTAGGATTACCAGACATGGTGTGACTTGCGTATACTTGAGATGCAGGTTGGCAAGCGTTATCTGACACACGAGTCAGACGATGAACGATGGGAGAGGTACCGCGAGGAACGCAAACTCAAAACTTGGGATGAG
Organism: Clione limacina; assembly: GCA_032362205.1. NCBI lineage: Eukaryota > Metazoa > Mollusca > Gastropoda > Pteropoda > Clionidae > Clione > Clione limacina. Next base: position 1,929 of record JAUUEB010347995.1, read on the forward strand.
ATTGGCCAGAAAGGTGTGAATGAAAAATACTCTTTCAGCAAATTTCGTGAAAAGCAGTCTAACAATAACGCCAAATCGTAACACCAGCTATTATTGTCTTCACGTCTGCAACATAATATTGTTTCACATCTTTGTTCACACTTTTGATTGTTGTGTATCTTCACATTTCTGAGCACATGCTGCTGTGATCTGTATGCTGACTCATTGGGCTTTATTGTATATTCATTGTAACATTAATGTCAGTCATATCTGGAGCATGTCCTATACACATGCTCCCACAACCACTCTAGTTTTTCCAGAGTCTATAATTTTGTCAATATAACTTCTCAACTGCATCAATAGTTCAATAATCTCTTTTTTTGAGCAATATCACTCATCTCATTCTGCACAACTTATTCATCATTCACCAACTATAACCGCTCTCTGATCACAAACATAAGTAATCTTGACCCACCGAACTAGAGACCAGGACAAAATGATTTCCTGGGCTTTAAATGCATGCAATGGAAAAAGACATATTCTGGAAATCATTTGAAAAGATTAATTTTCTCTCTGGCTTGGCAGTAAAGATGCATAACTCATCTTTGCGTCAAAGTCAGAAGTTTCATCACTTTAATGTTGAAAAGTTATTTCCAGATTACTTCTTTCCCAATCAATGCACAACATTCCATAAGCCTACAGGAACCATGTGTTTCCAATGTTGTCAACATCATCTGCTAATACCTCATGGCAGTACAGCTTTAACTTTGTGTTGATCCATTACAAGAGTACACATGTGTGTTGATGCATTACCAGAGTACACATGTGTGTTGATGCATTACCAGAGTACACATGTGTGTCAATGCATTACAAGAGTACACATGTGTGTTTATGTATTACCAGAGTACACATTTGTGTTGATGCATTTCCAGAGTACACATGTGTGTTGATGCATTACCAGAGTACACATGTGTGTTGATGCATTACTATAGTACACATGTGTGTTGATGCATTACTATAGTACACATGTGTGTTGTATGTTTACAGCTGTGTTTTGACACATAACTGGATAACACATTATTTTTAAAGCCTTAAAGCATAAGCCTTTACGCCTGTGTTTGCTGCCAATATTCATGTTGACTACTAATAATTATAATGATACATGGCATTTGTATAGTGCATTTCAACACCTTACAGGCTTGCTCAATGCGCTTTACATAAAATTATTACCCCGAAAAGCCCAACGAAGACACACTTGCAGACATTCTGAACACACCATGGATCAGCCTAAATGAATGTTTATTCTGCTTTCTGTCAATCTTTTTGCAAGTTTTGAGGAAACTGTTTTTTTTTAAATGGTATGAATACCCAAGAAAATTAAATAAGGTACACAATGCTTTATCTTGACACCTACAGTTTATTTTATGCATTACTTTTGAGTTGAGAGAGCTTGAGATCTTGTTGAGCTGTTATACAGTTTATTATTGAATCTTACTCGTGTATATTTTACAAGAGGTTTCTGACGCTACTTATCTTTTCAATGATAGTAACTCACATATCTGACATCTCTTATTAGTTGCATTTTTTTAAACTTTTTATCAAATTTCTTTTAACTTTATCATGCTTATAAAATTATTTGTCTTTTAATTTGAAGTGAATTTCAAGATGAAAAATAAGACTATTCTCTGGATGAATCTTCCAAACTTATATTTATGGGTAATGGATTCCATTGTTCAATGTCTGACTCTTTGGATGTACCATATCTTGAATAAACCACTAAATTTTGCATTTAGTAATCCTAGTTCAACCCTAGTACCGTTACTATTTTTAGCCCTTTCCAACAAGTAACTGCTTGAACTTTTTCATTTGTATGTTTTCTTCTTCTTCTTCTAACCTGTTGTGTTGTTAACATTATACAGACTTGTGTTCATTGACTTACTGTGCCTTCCGCTTTACTGAGTGCGACTCGGAACTGAACTTTTCTGATTGTTTGTTTGCTGATAGCTGGTGGCAGGCAGGATGATGTCTTTACGGCTTGGACACTGTAAGAGTGATGAGAGGGGCATACTAGTTAGAACTTCTTGTTAGTTTGTGTGTTGCAGTTCTTTAAGAAATTTGTTATAATATATCAGACTATTTCAAGCTGTAAATATCAAGGTGAAAGAGTCAAACTTCTTATTCCCCCTAAATTTTTATTGACATTGCTTTATTTTACCCTGTTGTATTCTATATTAGTTTATTTTTGTACTTTTGTACTATTTGTGGTTCAATCAACTTCATTTAACGCTTGTGTGGTCTTAAAGTTGATCATTGCCTTGCTTTATTTCAATTGACGCAGTCTGGCACAATCCTTCCAATATTGTAGATTTAGATCAAGCAATGTTCCCAAGATCTCCATGCGTATCTCATCATTTATCATTTTATATCTAAAAGATGGCATTTTCTCATATTCTTTTATGTGACGTCTGTTCAAGAGGCTTTGACAACAATGTCACAAACTAAAATGTCATATTGTGCCTAATAAAGTTTTGTAACAGAAGTCTGTCTTTCAAATTAAATCTATCATAAAAATGATTACTTTGGTTTAATGTTTGTACTTTGTGCTTTTCCACTTTGTCTTGTTTTTATGTTTCTTTGTTCTTCTTCTGAAATTTGGATAAACACAGTTGAAGTTGTACATATCATCCAAGCACAACATTTTACATGAAGATTTTATTGAAGAATTACGTCAAATATTGTCTCATTGTTGTTGTATTTTTATATCATGCATTTATGAACTGAAGAAAATCAATCAAATTTTATTTTATCTTTTTATATCTGTTGTTAACAGTTAGATGATTATATGCGGTTTGATATAAGATGTATGCACCGGTGTAGTGTGATATAACACACTTGTGTAGTGTGTGCTTTCATGACTCAATTAACAAAATAGTCATCTCACAGCTAGTGAGTTCTATTCACTAACACAATTTTGCTTCATCTTTTAAATATATTTCTTACATATATTTTACAATAACCTAGAGAGGACCCACTTGTCCAATGGGTAGATCCTAAAATATTTAAAATCTAACTTGGGTTTAGACACAAAACTTTATTTTAATTGTACAAAAGATTTTATTTTCAGCACTATTTAAGTTTTTGATTATCTGTACCAAAAATTATACAAAGATTTTATTTTCAGCACTTTTAAATTTTATAATCTGTACCAAAAATCAAATATTTAAGGAATTAGATTGTTTAAGTGCTATTCATCTAAGACGATGTGATACCCTTGCTTGCAGTAGCAGTCAACATTTTGCTTTCGAATCTTTGATGATTGCTTTTCAAAATGTCTATGTTGATTGTTGATAAAAGCCACAAAACTAATGATAATCATTACCTCAAATCATTATGTCATGTACATTCTATTATTTTGCATTCCAATGTTTGCTTTAGTGACAAAAAAGATGTTTGCCCTTTGATAAACATATCAACAGAAAAAAGAAATCATATTTTATTGATGTTAGTTGTGTACTGACTGTATTTATATCACACAACAACAATATATTAATAGACTTTTATAGGGCTTCTTTTTTTGTCCAGCTTTTATCAAAATGAATTTTGCTGATCTGCCATCTTGATGGGAAAAAAAACAAATATTGTATGATCTTATGCTTGATATTTGAAAGCTATGTTGATTTTATGGATTTGTACGACTTCCTTCGCGGGGGCAGTTTTTTCTCCCCATCTTATCTTGATATATATTTTAGGAGAGTTTGTCTGTTGTCTATATGTTGTGGACATGTAGCATCCAAACTATCAAACAATGATTTTAAAATAACTGCTGAATGATATTACTTTATATCAGCTGCAGTCAGCTTTATCTATTTCTCGCACATGCACACACCCACATGCACACACACACATGCACACACACACACTCACACACTCTCTCTTGCTCTCGTTTTCCTAAAAATGCTAAATGGTTTTCTTTTGAACAATTGATGTCTGGGAAAAGTTTTCAATTTATCCGATGTTCTGGTTGCCAGAAAAATATTTTTCTATTGTCATGTCTAGGTATAAGAGTAGATGCAATGTGTCTGGTACTCCGTCACCTAGGGGGTCTATTTATAGAAAATATTTCATGACCTAGGTAGTGCTTTTATGAATGAACTTATTACAGAGGAAGAATGTTTGTGTCTGTGTGTATGTTATCCTGACTCTACATCCGGTGATCCTTAACTTATTAAATTGTCTGTTACTTCTTGGTTCCATCTCACTGTCTACTATCTCAGTGTCTACTATCTCAGTGTCTACTATCTCAGTGTCTACTATCTCAGTGTCTACTATCTCAGTGTCTTTCTCTTCCATTGGCCTTTGTTCTGACAGAAGTGGGGGGGGCCAATGCAAAAACAGAAAAGTAATCATTGATAGGAGAAATATTTGTCAATTTGTACGTCTCAATTAGCATATTAGTAGCAATCATAGCTCTTTTATAACAGTATAATGAAAATAATATTTTTTGGTTAAGCAATGACTTCATTAAATTCATAATTTAAGGATGCCAAAATAGCTCATGAATTTTTTCAACTGCGTCAATAAGATGGTTTTTATTTGCCTACAAAAAATATTGGCAAATGCTCTTTTTATTGAATAAGTATGACCACCATTGGATCACCATTGGACCACCATGCACTTGTTTAGTTCACAATCCTTTTTATTGATCACATGTAGAAGCATGGCGTAGGCATCTAAATATTTTTGATTGTTCAATTGCGTCAACTACTTTAGCTGATTCTTCTGACTTATTTTGAAAGTTATAATGTTATGTTTCAATATTTGAATGAAATATTCCATAAAACATGTACTCTCTGATCATTTATGATATAAGGAATAATATTATCTTTCTTCAATCCTAGAATTTTCATTTCCATCACATATCATAGTGGTTTGATTTTGTCCACCAGCACATTGAACTTAATCAATCTAACATTTTCCTTTCTATTGTGTATAAGCTTTTTAACACACAAAACTCAGCTTTTCTGAACATCTACTAACTCTAACACTAAGGTAAGATTGGCATAATTGAGAATTTATTTAGATTTATTTTTTCACTTTATGCATTGCATATTTTTTTAGTTGAAGGACTTTTGACATGCCTAAAATTGATCAGAAACATTTTATAATGAAGACATAGTTCTGTTTAAATCACAGCTTTATATTGCCATTTCATCTAATTTTTTCTAAGATCATGAAAGTCTAAAAATAGCTAGATTAGAAATATGTCATATGAAATAACTTTATTTTATGTAAAAAAGACTTTTGAGGAGATAAAAAAAAATTCATAGATAAGATAAGAGTATCCGATAATTTCAACATTTTTTTAAGACTGCAATTCATGCAATCAGTAGTTCATCAAATTTTGTGGGTGCATAAACTTTTACGACGAATTATTTACATCAGGTCTGTGTATTTTTTCAGGAACATTGGAAGCCAATATTCGTGCTAGTTTCAGAGGTTATTGGTCAAAGCCTTCTGGTATATTTGATTTCAGCCCAGTCAATACTCCGTCTGTGATACTGTCTGATAGTGATAGAGGATACTTGAGTGATTGTGACAATATTACAAATAATAATGGGAAGATAAATGTCCGATTGTGACATTGAAAGATAGTTATCAAATTGTTACAAAACTTAGTTAGAATTTTCTAAATGTATTAGTAAGCCAATGAGTAGAGAACGCTTAAATAGAATCTGCGCTTTGGAAGTTTAACTATGAATTATGTTCTCTCTATGCCATTATCTTGGGCAGGTCAATATGTTTTACATGAGTGATTGAGTGAGAGAAAAGAAGAGATTTTAACCTGTATGATTATACTCTGGTTCTGTTTGTATAAGTGTAGGGTGAAAATTGCTGCACAAATTTACGAGACATAATATAAACCTCAAGTTAATCAATTCCTAGAGTTGATTCTACTCTTAACGCACAATGATAAATTTCGAATTGACTGAAACCTGAGACGTAGAATAGACTTGACATTTTTATTTATAGTCTCCTAATAAACTATAAGCAGAAGACATTTGTTGACCTCTGACCCCTGACCCTCTGAATTGTTTTTGCTGCAGTACATTATTCGTGTTTGAAAAACATTCCAAATGCCAAACCGTGTGATTCTTTTGTTAAGATATGACTCAAATTTTGTAATTTCAACCGTACTATTTCTGTAAGCTGAAATACAAATCTATAATATCAATAGAATTGTATCACTGGCCACTGGTGTATCTGTCATTGTTATATATCTGATCAGAAGAAACATTTACATTGGTCATTGATAAGTTCCCACGTCTTAGGTCACTTGCTTATTGTCTTTAACCCTTTCTGTACAATAACAGCAGTTTGCGGGTCTGTAGATTTTTAACTCTCTTAGTTGTCTCTATGGGCCTCAGGGATTCAGGCTGGTTTTTGTTTTTTATTAACACTTCAAAATTGTTTTTTGAACACCTTCTTCTCACTAAAGTGTCACAAATCTTCTAGTTAGCGCTTTAACTGTCAGCTGCAATAGAGAATTGACTTTGAAGTAGGTCAGATGCATATTTGACTCGTCAGAGGTTTTACTAACGGCATGAGACATAGTACAAAATGGTTTTCATGCACAAAAATATATGGACAAAATTTAAAAGGGGCAAAATGTACTTTGCGTCTGTTTTGGGTTATATGTTTTCTTTGCATACATGTATATCCTTAGTTGTCCATTTTCTTGTTAAACAGTCAAGTTATTACAAAGATTTCTGGGGCCGTTAATTTTGTTACACTTTTTGTCTTCTTCTAAGAGATTCTGATGCTGGATTTTCATGTTGTGATTGTCTTTTTCAAGTTGTAATATTGTTTGTGACAATATTTCTCCACAGGTTCCTTAACATCCTACATATTATTTCTAGCTTTAATTTGGCTGAATTTCTTGTCTTGGTCAGAACATACAAATTGTGACTTTTAAGAGGCTGAGGTTTTCCATATTTTGTGGTTTTCAAATCTTCAATTGATTGTGTCCAATTGCACTTATTATCAATATTCTGAATGGTGTAAGAGATTAGAAGCCAAAAAAAACAGACTTTAGTATTTGTTTGGAAGAGGGGGGGGAGGTCCAAGTAAAGAAATCACCTAATACAGCTACTCAAGAAGTTCTCGTTCCCATCTCTGCAGACTCCACTTAATTAATTGATAATTCATACTAAAGGACAAATGTCTTTAATTGAAGGATGGGTTGTTTTTGTTACTGGACTTCATATTTTGTTATTTTTGTGTACACATTAATGTTGATAAACTATGTTTGAAGCATTATTTTGCTATAAACACAGCATTGGAAACTATTTACATGAGGAGCATATATGAATTAATTTCAAAGTATGATGTTGGAGTTGGATGTGATGTTGTTGGAGTTGGATGTGATGATTTGACCGACCAAAACAATGTTATTATCTTGACATGTTTATTGGCAGACCTAATCTATGCTTTAAAATTTGTTATAGCTCACAACATTCTGTTCACATGGTTAAGATGTAGATGTAGATATGAGAGACTATATAGGCCTTTTGGCCTTTGCCCGTCTCTTCCAGTGTTTTCATACTTGTTGACTAATTGGCTGACGGTGGCGGTTGGTTAGTACACACATATGTTTGACTTTTGATGTTAAAGATGCATGTAATCAAAAGAATCCCCTATCCGGTGAAATATTGAAAACAATTCTTTCTCATTGTTCCATAAAACTGATTGGAATAGATTAAGATAAAGCAGTGGAAACAAAACCTTTAACTTCACATTGATAAGACTGGTCTGGACATCTTAAGTCAAGTTCTAAGTCAAAACTAAAGAGCATAACACAACGACCAACTTGACTGGAAGAGCTGCAATTAATTGCTAACTTTGTGACTTGTGCTTCTTTGTATACTTGTTTCAAGTTTTAGATGTTAAGATATTAATTTTGATGTTTGACGTTTTGTGTTAATCAATACCAAAGGCTTATCATTGTGCCTGATGTCTTCTTGCATTTATTCAAACGCAAAAAGATTAAACTCCTAAGATTACACTTTCCTGTCTTCCCAATGCTAATTTCCTTCTCATTGTAAACATCAATTTTGATATGAACTTTTAAGTAATAACCATGGTCTTTGTTATCAATTTAAATTATTTTTATTTAATAATGACTAATGTATGAAAAACACAGTATGACATCTCTTAGATTTGTGTGATATAATACAGGTTTCAGCTAAACTCTTCTGTCAAAAATAGATTTTGTGTGCGTAAAACACTCGCTTTTCCTGTCTCTTTGTTTTTAGAATGAGATGCTAAGGTTATCCTTCTAACTCTTTCCAGTTGCTAAATGGGCACACTGCATTCTGTCCTATGTATATTGAATCTTAAATGTCTTTTGGATATTTTTTAAGAACTTAGTTAAACTCTTCTGTGTTTATGGTCATGAATTGTCAATATATGATGTTTTAACAAACAACAAAATGAGGTTCATTCATTTGACCAATGTAGGATTTTCAAAATATACAAGGGCACAATGTATATTGTTTCTGAAGACTTGCTTCATGTATGTATGTTGCTATGAATGAATGTTGCTATGTATGTATGTTGCTATGTATGTATGTTGCTATGTATAAATTGTATAGACAATTAATGTGTTGTTTATTGTTATTGCCTCCCATCATACATATCTGTTTATGGTGACTTTGTCTCATGATTCCAATTGCTGATTTGTACAGTCATAAGAAAATGTTTTATTGATTGTTGTTACCATGGAAACTCATAATATATATATTGTTTATATCTCAAGTGGTTATTGCTGTGTTAATCAACATGTTCTATATGCAATGTCCACTTGTCTAGGAAAATGTTAACTTTATTGTATGCCATCTCTTGTAAAGCTTTATCAATATTCTATTGACTTTTCATGAATTATTATTTCACTTATTGTATTTGTATTGGTGATAAAAGGCTTAGAACAGTACGTCTGTATGCATGCATGTGTACATACGTGTGTGGGACAGTACGTCTTTATGCATGCATGTGTACATATGTGTGTTCACTTAGAATCTATGTGTATAAATGTATACACTGGTGAATTCACTTAGAATGTAATGCTAGGAAAGTAATTTTTGACAAGCAGTTGAAATCAGTCAGCTGAAGAAGATTGTGGGATGACGGTCAAAAGCTCCTGCTAGAGCTTCATTTCACAATCTTGAAGGTAAACGTTCAAATCATTCTACTTATTAAGTAATTTTTGTAATATCTGATGGTCACTGGCCTAGCTTAATTTGTGTGACCTCTCTTGCTGTCCAGTCACAATTTCAATTAGTTAATCACAGTGCCACTCACTGTTACAACAAACCACTCCGAGCACATGATATGAGACCATACTAAAGTGCATCACAAGTCTTGGAAACAGCTGTTTTTTTAAATTTCTTTGAAATCATATTTTGATATAAGAAATATTTTTTAATGATACAAAGAGCAATATATAAAGGTAATTCTTAATTTTTTCGTTTTAAGTGAATTCCCCCGTATATGATGTGCACAAACATTCCTTTATGAGGATGAGACTGATTGCTGATAAGTTTGTGTATACTTATCTTCACATGTTGATGGTGCATTTTGCTGTTTGTGTGTTTGTACTTTTGTGAATTTGCATGCATAAATACATGTCTTAACTTGTCTGTCGTTCAAAGAGACGTTTGGCCCAAATCTCTTTTTATCAACCCTATTTCATGACCCAGTATGTGAAGACCAATGATTCCTCCAAGGGGAAACACAAACCTTTGTGAAAATAATTTCCATGAATTATAAAATTAATCCTGCAAAACCCAGTGAGTTTAATTAAGAAAGGTATGCTTGGACATTGAACATCGTGAAGTATTTTGACAATGGAATAAATTCCATGATTTCAGCTGAATGACCTTCCCATTCTACATTGTTTTAATATTATGAACTTTTGGTCATATATTTAAATCTTGAGAGCCTATAAGTGTTGAAGGAACATTTGTAAAACCTGTCAATATAGAAAGTTCTCTTAATGTTAACAATTATTTTAGACAAGATTTTTGTGGTGTTTTTGATGAGCATCAAGGAAATTAGCAAAATTCGCCGTGAAATTGGGAAATAAGTAAAAGCTTTCAGTGTTCATAAATTGTTGTGGTAAAGCTGTAAGTGAAAACAGATTTGTTGTTTTATCATCTGTCATCTTATGTTGACATGATCTCCTTCACACCCAAGGTCTGTATTCCATTGTAAAAATAGATTTTATTACTGATTGTATAAGAGTTTTATATTTAGGTGTCAGACATCCCCACTGCAACCAAACAATAGGATAATATGAGGCTTTGTACTGGGCTCAAATAAGATTTTTATACGATAAGACTTTAGAAAATAGATATGACTTGATAATATCCATGTTATTTGATAATGTTGAATTGTAAAAAATACTCTTTTATCATTGTCTATATGAGCTATCATTATCATTGTCTATATGAGCTATCATTATCATTGACTATATGAGCTATCATTATCATTGTCTATATGAGCTATCATTATCATTGTCTATATGAGCTATCATTATCATTGTCT
>JAUUEB010348106.1:0-12508 GCA_032362205.1 Clione limacina
CCCGCCCAGACTGGTTGCTTATCGTGGTAACTAACAATCTAAGATGTTATGAGGCTTTATCATGTCGTACTTCGTTTACTTGCCAGGTTATATAGTTGTAACGATATAAGTTTATGTTTTCTTCCTAACAAGTTCACTGCCTCCATGGCACAACTACCAAACAACAGGGTAATTTCACAACGCATAATAAAATTAGCAAACAATAGCTTGAGCAAGGTTTAACACATCTTGCCTTCATTAACTCATATTCATTATAATTATAATAGTATTTGTATAGCGCTTTGGAACAAGCTCAAAGCGCTGTACATAGAAATATATACAAATTTACATTCACAAAGTAAAATAGTAACATAAAACATGAACATTCAACGAGTTCATGCAATACAGATTTTATAGAGCATGTCAATAGCTGGAATAAAAGCCAAAAATTTAGGAATGGTTCACTTGAAAAGAAAATGTCAATTATTAGCGATGCCTATTATAACACTATTTGGGGAAATGTGTCCTAGGTTCAAAACTGAGAACAAATATAATTGTATGAGATAATAAAAGTGAAGACAAGCAAGTAACAAGATTAAGAGGTGAGGGAACCATAATGTATGACATAGGGTTCATTAAAAGTTGTAAGGTCCCCTATCCTGTGTTTTTTTATAAGTAAGGTTGTAATAGCTATAAAGCCCAAAAAATATCATATTAGATTATATATAATGTGAGATGATACCAGTTTCATTCTTTCCTTAGAAGTAACGCATTCATATTTCCTGATATATCTTGAAATATCTTTTTAAATTCATATTTATTTCGACTCATTGAATGGAGACAAAGGCCCATTTAATCTATATTTTATCAATTTTAAGTAAACTTTTTGAATTGTTTTAATTCTAATGATTTTTTGAAATCAACTTTTTTTATAAGCCTTTGTTAAAGATATTGAAAAGTCCAATTAAAAAAAACACCCAATATGAACTATTCATAATTTTTTACTCAAAATTGCAATATGGTATGTTTTGTCCATTGTCACCATTCATTACGTCAAAATAAAAGATAATGTTATATTTCAAGAAATATCAGGAAATATATGCTAATTTGATATTTTTAGGAGCTTCTAAGCTATTTATCCTTATTTATCAAAACGCATGCCACTACTTGGTACACCACTTCGTAAGACATGAATAGCATTAAAGGTACTAAGAAATACACCTGTAACGAAAGGGCGTATAAAGGCCTGAGGTAGTAATAAAACTTGGCTTGAGTTACGCTGAAAGAGGAATGTCAATGACAAATTGGGGGAGAAAGATCATCCATAGTGAATTGTCAATAACATTAGATTTACTGTGCTCTAAACGAGTGATTAAACCATAAAACAAACGGCCCCTTGAAACTGATTTTTTTGGCATTGTTTTAAATTATTTTTTGTTTCTTATCTTATCAAGTGTGTCCCTCAGTGTACCGTTATCAAACAGGGGAGTGTTGTTGCTGCTTTAGACATGTAGATTATAAATTATGTTTATGGTTTGGTACAAGACATTTCGCTGTTTAAATTGTTTTGTTTTGTTATTTTGAGGTTAGTCTGATTTGTTTTCACTTCTTTAAACCGCTCAGATGGCTGATTAGTTTAGGGGTCCAACTTTGGAGTTGAAGGCTGGGTTATTTTAAACTTTCTAGAACGGGATTTTAGCAGTAGTCTCGCTTGGGGCCCGGGATTAGCAAATAAGTGATCATACTGGTCAGTCCGGTGTGAGTATACTGTGATTGTGTAGGGTGTATAAGTAGTGCTTCACCTTACATCCTCTGTGTGGCATCATGTAAAACTCCGAGTAGCACCGTCGCCGATATAACCTTCTATATGTTGATGAAGACGTTAAACAAACATTTTTTTTATATTTTCATACTTTTTTATGTTACTACTTTATGATATCCCTTACTTTTTATGATATCCCTTACTGTTTTATGATATCCCTTACTATTTAATGATAGCCCTTACTGTTTTATGATATTCCTTACTATTTTATGATATCCCTTACTTTTTATGATATCCCTTACTATTTTATGATATCCCTTACTATTTTATGATATCCCTTACTATTTTATGATATCCCTTACTATTTTATGATATCTCTTACTATTTTATTATATCCCTTACTATTTTATTAAATGATATCCCTTACTATTTTATGATATCCCTTACTATTTTATGATATCCCTTACTATTTTATGATATCCCTTACCCTTACCTTCACGTTTTCGGCCAGGGTTTTTATGGAGAAAGATATTGAATCTTGAATCTTTAATATCGGCAGAAAATAACGACATTATGCAAGCTCCAATCTCTACTATAAAGAGCATCAGGAATGAAATGATAAATTACCGAATTGTTCTTTAAGAATTATTTGCTCCTTGCTCACAATAAAGTAACAAAGCAATTAGATAAATCACAAAGGTCATTGAATGGATGTACTAACCTATGAGGTTGTGCAAGACGCTGAGACTGATTGATGAGTATGATAATATCGATCTCGTGCACCAATTGTCCTGAAGAGTTTGACGTCATCGAGGACAATCAGTTGTTGATTGGGTTGATGATGTGACAAAAATTACCTCCCGCTAACCTAAGTACAATGTTACACTTTCTCAACCTAAGCTCTTATAATATACGTACAGTTTTACTCACCTAAAATAGAACTGTGTATCATGATAATTGGACATTTAAAAATATTGACCCATTTGCACTTCTACGTTCAAAGGCTTTCGTTTAAACAGACCATTTTTGGTCGACTTAAAATAAATTACTTCGAGTATCTCAAAGGCTCGCTTTATATCAAATCTTCAAGATATTTGACATAGCAACCATCCAGGGGTATTGGGGCGAAAGTGTCTATCTCGGGTGTTGAAAGTCTGGTGTCCGAATACATAGACTAACAATGATTGAAGAGAGACAGACGGACAGGTAACAAACGATATGGACAGACGAACGAATTCATGTAATGCTAGATTTGGTGAATAGACGATGGAAGGTTTGGTGGATCTGTGAATTGATTAATGGACAGAATGATTGAACCTACATATGCACGTGTAGGTGAGAGGCAAATACGTTTATTATCAAACTAATATCATCTGCATGGAAATAGTGGCAAAAGATGATTTTGTGAACATTAATGTTCGACATCAGACATCCTTAAATAAGAGTTGGGCTGCCTTCGACTAAATCGAACTGTCCTTGTCTGACCTCAGTAAACGTGCGTGAATGTCCAAGTATATGATTGAACCTACATGTACGTGTAGGTGAGAGGCAAATACGTTTATTATCAAACTAATATCATCTGCATGGAAATAGTGGCAAAAGATGAGTTTGTGAACATTAATGTTCGACATTAGACATCCTTAAATAAGAGTTGGGCTGCCTTCGACTAAATCGAACTGTCCTTGTCTGACCCCTAGTAAACGTGCGTAAATGCCCGAGTATTCGATCAACATTTCAACAGCAAAGAAAAATTGGGACAATTGGGCAACTTCATAATATTATTAGTCATTAAATGTTCATGCTATCCCAATGACTTGATAGTTAAATGTCGTTGAGCACCTCCTGGTTAGGACAGACAAAGACTTTTTTAAGTTACAATCTTGTCACGTTTTTGCTTGACGCCTGAAGAGATTAATTTATAAGTCACGTCTTCATTTCGAAGTTTTCTTCAATTGAGAATCATCCATCAAAACATCACGAGTTGTACATGGATTATTTACTTTAAGATAACAATTAACATGCATGAATTCTCACACATTTCTCAAAAGTTGTTTTCCAGTAAATGCCCTCTTAGTTTATACTAACCAACAAGGGTCATCAAAAAGATAGTGGACGGGATTAAAAAAAAGTCACGTCAGTTAAATGTTGATATATTACTGTCATTGCTTAGGATTTAGGAGTTGTTCTACTTTCTACATCTGAATCACAGCACATTAACTCAATGTAGTCGTAGAGCTTGGAATTAAAAGATGTTTCTGTATATTTTTAAAGAGCTTTGGATATATTCTTATTTGAACGACACATACGTATGACTACCTCAAAACATGCTGAATATTTGGTTCATCGTTAATATGGCAACTAGATAATACTAATGAACATGAGTTTATAATTACCGTCATCTTCATTAAAACACACTCTGAAATTTTAATTTTGTTCTATGTATGTTAAGGGAGATTTCTTTTCCGAACTGTTTCTAAATGTTGTTTAATTTCGAGATCATTCGACACCTTTTTATCATTTTCTATTGTATCAAATGTGCTTCCCCGGTCGCCTTTTAATGATAAAGATGCTCATTAATGCTCATAGAAAAAATAAATAATTGTTATCTTCTTACTCCTCGAAAATCCGGTTTCATCTCAAATCCCAATTATTTTCCTGGACGCTGGGACGACGATCAATTAACAAAAAATTGAAGTGATCTTGAAGAGCTCTGGAACATCTAAGCTCATTACAGGCCGTATTGTGGTGGGAAACCGTCTGTTGATCGTTGTCTTTTCTTCCTTCTTTTTGTTCTTTCATCCCGTTTAGTTTGGTCTTTGATGGTCTAATACATAGGCGTATCTGGGATTTTGGCCTAGGGGGGCAGAATCCCGTTTCTTGCCCGATTTTTTAAAGACTCAAAGAAGCGGCCAACATTTTTGACATAAGTGGTGCAAATTTAGGCCGAAATTTTGAAAAATAGTAGAAAATTGTGCAATTCTAGAGCATTTGATCGAAATCATATTTTCCAATTATTGTCCGATTTTTGGTCAAAATTTGCCCGAAACAGGGGGGGGGCAACTGCCCCCTTGCCCCCCACAAATACGCCTATGGTCTAATAAGGAAGAACAAACTGTGAGTAGCAAAGAGTGATGAGCCAACAAGGTGAGAACGAGATTGGTTACAAATTGTTGTTAGAAAAATAAGCGCAAATAAAGTTAGTTATAAATTATTAAAATGTGTAACGGGAATATCGACATATCTTGTATAAATCAGATATTTTGAGCAAATGTTTCAAGGATTTGTCCGTTTCTTTTAAGATATTATATGAGCCGTGGAAATTAAAAGCAAAAGTGTGTCAACACAATTGTGGAACTGCTTATAAATATTATCTTAGTGGACTGCCTAAGCCACAAATACAAATTACTCTTTGCAAACTTTAGTAGGAAAGGAACCACTAAGCTTTGGGTGCACTATGTCAAGTAAATATCTTTTATGAGTTGTGACCCACCTTTTGTGGAGACAATGTGCTGGGAGGGTATACCTTAATGTTGGTCATACACAATCATAAATACTTCGCTACCTATTAGCACTCTTCGTCGAGATTCTCCAATTTCTTCTTATCGTAAACATATTTTAGACTAAGACACACAGAGCTTTTGTAAACAATTTTCAAGCAAATAGAAACAAAATAGTATCAAGATGAAAGTTGGCACAAATTTTAAAAAAATATTAAAAATGTACTACTTTTTTTCAAACCTATCAAAAAATACAATGTGATACATTTATTCATTGGGTTTTAAGCTGCAGTATGTCAAGGTCATTTGATGGTCAATGTCAATATTAGCTTTTTTGATGATCACACAAATACGAAATCTTTTGCTATTGCGTTTTTATCATGAAATTATAAGACAAGTCACGCGTAATTCTCTTAAAATTCTTATCATTTTTGCCATATGATCAAGGCCATCTGTGTAACTTGGAGCTGGGAAGTTCAATGAGAAATGTACAGTATCTGCTTTTGAAGACCATGAGGTTTAAAGACCCTCATCATGATTTGGTTCAAATTGTGTGATATTTAATAAGTGCTTGGAATATAACCAGGTCAGAATGTGCATACTTAAATGTAAATGCAATAATTAAAGACATAATTTTATTTACACATGTTTCAGCTATATCGCGTAATTATCAAAACATTCGCATAAATTAAAATATAAGGTTAGACTATCGGACATCCGACCCTCGTAAGCCCTTGTTGATATGTGATTCTTGCAATAATTAAATGATTTGAAGCCACACTTATTATTTATTCTATAGTCAGAGCGAATTATTAAAAGATTAATTGGTTCGCCTTTCTGTTCCAGAACTATATTTTTCTTGTATACCTTTTCAAAATGTGTTTTGTCTTGGTGACTGTTTGTCGCTAGTTATGTTTGTGTGTAAGTGTGAAAGCCTTGTTTACGTTTTGTTGAACAACCAATTTAAAGTTGTATTTAGACGTCTAGAATCGGAATAACGGATCCTTTTATTTACACGATAAAATTTACAGACATTGTCAAAAAATGATAGCCCTGGATGCTGGGCCTAAGACACCGTTGGTTTTGATCAATTTGATGATTGGATACTTTTCTGACTTTTCTGACTGCCTGTGACATGACACAAACGAGGTCAAAAGAAGGGCGTGCCGATATTGTTGTGTACATTGTTATGTACTTTCTCACCCGTGAGATGGTATCGGTCTCGAAAAGTTATGACGATATCAAATTGTTTTAAATTAGCTTTATTTGGCGTTCATGTCTTATCACACTTCTTTTCGTGATGGAGAAAACGCCTCGTAGATGACGAATCTAAGATTGCCGAGATAAGTCACACGAGTAATGCCCGTTTAAAAGTACTACCAGTTTCTGAAAAAAAAATTAAATCTCGAATCCCCCAACAAATGTACTTTTATAAAATAAAATAAAAGTTTTCAGAATTTAAAAAAATGTACTGTTTTAAATTGTTTTTACTGATTACTTAAACTACACTCTTTCCAATAATTGTACAGGTTATTTTCATTTCTCGTTTACTTTCTCCCTTTTTGTCTTTCCCGTCTATCTTTCTTTCCATCTCCATCTTTCTAGGGAATGTATGTGGCATTTCCCAAAATTAAATTTTTCCGGACTTTAAGATTCTGAGCAAGAACGTAATAGATTCTATTTTATTTTTATTCCTCTTAATAAACGGAAATGGTTACGTTCTCATGTCATTGATAAACATGTGAAAATGGAACGTCCTGCTATTAAATAGCTTTCAGTCGAACGCTATTCTGACACAGGGAGTGCTCAAGAGGATATTATAACATGTCTATGGGAGTGCTGACAAATATGCTGAGGATGGACTACCATTAATAAATCTTCAACTAAATAGAAACTGACATTACTTTGTGAAATTTAGAAGTACACTGAAAAGACGATGGATTCAATTTGATCTAAATTTGGAAATATAATGACAGCTCCTATTGATCTGATTTTCGGTTTCATCACTGTGGAGTGGTGGAACTCGATAAAGTCTAGCAAACATCATTCAGTTGCTAGTCGCGTTTGCTTAGGTCTTAAAAAGTTTGACAATAGTTTAGCTAAGGGATGAGAAGGTCTGGTGGCAACGTCTGTGTGGGAGGTATTGAGGTCGAAACCGATCAGTGCCGCATATGTAATGCTACTCTCTGCTAGCTTAGTCCGACTTAGAGAGGAATTTAATAGTATAGTAGACCTCTGCTCTGGTGTGATGGCCGCTTCTCATTGGCATTAATTTGTGAAGGGCGTAACGTTTAGCAACTAATCAACCAATAAAAAAGCCTACTTACGTACATACAAACACCTATATATACAAACACATACATGGCATAAACACATAAACATACTTTCGCATACACACCAATACATAAAAACACTCATTTCGTAGCTGACTTTACAGGAATCTTCATTCGAACGAAATGTGCAAAAACCCAGTGCAATAGTTGCCCTAGGCTCAGCTCAATAAAAGGTTAAGAAAGTATTTACTGTCTGTTTTGTTTATCCTCAGTTAGAGGCTCTCAAAAAGTCTAAATAACAATTGAGGTTATGGTTGCCGTCTGGATGAAAGGAAACATGTGAGCGTCTGAAGCAGTCACTAACGAAAAACTGTATACTAACGTAGGCTGGCTTCGTCATGCTGATAGTTGTTGACCGAAGCAAAGAAAGAAAGAAAAGAAGACAGGAAGAAACAACCATTAAAACTGAGGACAGATTTGTTTTCATGTTGATTTTCACTGTTTCCGCACAGTCGTAGCAATCTTTCAATCTGAGTCCTCTTTAATTATCAAAAATCATCAGAATATGTTTTCTAAGAGAATATGAAAAGACTTAATGTAAAAAATCAATATTGTGATTAATTGTCCAATCTAACTTCTAGCTCTAGAACTCTCAACATACGTTGATGATCGATAGTTTGTCTTTTGATGATCAATAATGTCTTTTGATGATAGCTCAATTCATGCATTCATGATTTAGCCCTGGGCGTTCTTAGAGCGTTCTTAAGGCGTTATTCTTGTTCTGGCTTCCTAGATTTAGCCGTTTGGGGAATATCAATTTAATTGATTATTGGGTTAATGTGATGTGCCACCATCGCAAAGCAAATTACATTTACATCTTATTTGAAAGCATTTGAACGTGAAGCAATCTGTGTAATAATTCTAAGGTTTGGATGTATTCGTGAATATTGTTAAGGTAGTTTGAAGTTTGTATGAACATAATGTAATTTGGAATGTGTATTTTGACATCTTCTTAAAAAGACATGGTATTCTAAGTATTCATTCCTCAGGTCGTAAGTTGTAGCCTCTCGATGAAAACACAGTTGACGTTCCAGAGTCAATACATCCGCCAAAATAACTCAACGGTCACATTCCGAAACATTTAACATTTGAATGTCAATTGACCATTAACATGTCGTCCGTTGTTGATCTGTTATGTCACTGTTGTACAAATAGTCTCATTGAACTCAATCAGTGACACAAGTTTTGACCGTCCATTTCACATTTAATATATGCGTGATCTTATAGCCTTATTCTAGCTTAGGTTGCACATTAGGAGTTATTTCGTTTGAACACTTTAAATCATTGTACATATGATTTTTAAAATAATAAAATGATGTCTATCTGATTTAAAGAAATTTGTATTGTACTTTCCATAATAAGTAACTAATTATGAAATATTTTCCGAAAAAAATGAATAAATACAAATAATACATGTTTTTTATGATTTTGATTATTATGTTATACAGAATATTATCAACAATGCTTTGCATATTATTATTAACTTCTTTATTTATTCTCTTGTGAGGAACTTAACCCAGATACATTTAGAAAATAAGATATATACTTTAAGTCTGCCAAAAGCGAATATATTTCATTTTATAAACAACATACTCTCACCCCAATTCGGGACAATATAGGCGCTATCTTGAGATGTCCTTGGCCTTAGTAGTAGAAGGTCTTTGTTTGGCTTCTAAACCACATGAATGTTCTGCATCAATAGCTAACTGTACAATTGCATAGTTCCATTGTCACATTGACCTCCAAACGGTTCATTGGATACGTCTGCGAGAATCTTCTGTGACATGTAGAATGTAGATTAGGGGGCGTGTTTGAAGTAATCTTATCGTTTACATTTTCAACATTGACGCAGAAAACAAAGAATTATATCAGCAGAAAGGAAGAAATTTTAACGGTCAGCACTATTACATGAAAGTATTACGAGTTGACTTCCGGTTCACACAAACTCACAAACCAAGCTTTTTGTTACTATATACCTACCCCTAACCCTTTAACCCTGCTTGGATAGTGACCTAAAGTACAGTTTGCTTGGATAGTGACCTAAAGTACAGTTTGCTTGGATAGTGACCTAAAATACAGTTTGCTTGGATAGTGACCTAAGTATAGAGTACGAGAATAAACCGGAAGTCAACTCGTTCTACTTTCAGGAATAAAGTTTCTCCTTTTATAACTGCATTAAGTGAAAAGATTGCAATTATAGCATGTGTTCACGACATAATAATCAATGTTAACGAAGTGCACTGTATTCAAAAGTTAGCTTAGGTTTAAAGGCACCATCCCCGCCTTGCCTTCGACTGAAATGTCGTCATACAACTTTAAACGGTTTAAAATCCTTTGTTTACCACAATCTCCTGAAGTCGTAAAATCGCTACCATTTTGGTAATGAAGAGCGAATGCGTTTAAATTCAGTATTAATGTGTATTGCAATGGTTAACACAAGATCAATCATCTTGGTTATCTCTTGACTATGTTGACTTTGGACGACGTAGTGAAGGGTGTGCGATAGAATACAAAACACAAAAAGGCATGTGGTTAACACATTATGTAAACAAAATATTCAATATTCATTTTAGAAAACTCAATATTTTCTTGAAATAACTTAGTTGTGGAAATCATCTTAAATTTGTTTTTCCATCATCTCTTATTCATCTTATTATCTCCTGTGTACGTTTCGAGTAGACCCTTGAAAACCCCGGAATGTTATCAAAAATGTGAATTTCAAGTCAAAATCTCAGCCTTGCGTTGTGAGGGTTGGCTATGAAGGTCACGCGATACGTCTATTGGGCGGTGTCCCACAAGTCCATACTTATCATGTTACACAGACTGTCACCGCTCCTGGTTGAGGAGTACTTAAGTAAACCAACGCAACACGTTGTCATTGGTTACCATGATACTTTCACCTATTCATTGGGGTCATTAACGTGAATCGCAAATGTTCCCAAAATTGGTTTACGAGTCATGTTTGGTCAGGCCTGTTGAAACAGGCAATCGACGTTTTTAAAATGTTAAGAGCACCAGAATTCCAATTGCAATACAGAATCGTCTAACTTGTTTTGGAGGAGGGGATATAAAATGACACGTGGTTCATATCTTCACGCTGTATCTGTATAGTGTAAGTCTAACAGAATGACTTAAGCTATGTATATGTATGTTTATAAGGGGGTTAACGTACCATAGTGGCAATCCGTCCGTTTACCAAGCGGGATGTTGTGTGTTCGAACCTCACAATGGGCGCTGCGTTGTAAGATCGTTATTTTGCACTTACCCCACAGTTTATTTCATTAAAAAACGTTTCAGGATAATTAATGCAGCTGGGAATGGCGACATATTATATTTGTGTATATGTTGAAAAGTTATTATCTCCTCTATAATATAATTATACACAATTTAGATTTTGGATATTACCAAGCGATGTGTATCTTGACTTCGTTGCTGCTTATAATTTGTTAAGGATTTTTTTTTCTGAACACAAGATATGCTTGACAGATTACATTGATATAAAGCTTTCAGATATGATATTATGGTTGATTCGAATAAAAGATGCATAAAATCCGTGAAATTTTTGTTTTTCACAACTAGCCCGTTTCAGGCTATTGCTTATTATTAAAAAAGCTGGAGGTGGTAAGATTATGTTCTATATGTGCAAAACCTGTCAATTCCCTCGGCTATACATGTCATCATATTTCATACGCTATGTGCCACGAACACAAGCGAAATTAAAAATTATCCTTTGCCGGAAAATTAATAGCGTAGTTTGAGAAGAAAGGGGGTGGGTCTCATTGCTTTTATGTTAAAGGTGGATATGAGTACATTGTGAGAGTTGTCACTGAAGTTTGACGGACAATTGCCCCTGTTGCTTTGACATCATAGACAAATAAAATAGCTTTAATATTTTACGTTTTTAAACACTTTGGTACCCAACCCCCCCTTGTCCAAACGCCGGTCACTGTCCGGTTTTAGAAGGTATTCATAGTCATGCATAATTGTGGTTTGATTTTTTATTTTAGAACCACACAAAATTACGTTGTGTGTGTGTACTCTCATATTACATAAGGGATGCGATTGTAGTGTCATGAAGATTAAGCTATTTGTGTTGTTGTTGCTGCTTCTCCTGCTGCTGTTGTTGTTGTTGCTGCTTCTGCTACTATTTTTGGTGTTGTTGATGCTGCTGCTGTTGTTGTTGTTGTTTATGGTGATGATAACGATGATGCTGACACAGTCATTGTCGAGACAAGAGCCAAAATTGTTAGTATGCAAAACCTGTGTCGTTAAAACTCCACACGTGGTACAGCAGAAACAGTCTTGTTTTATTTATGAGATATAGGGGAGGGTGGTAGGCTACTACTAGTAGGCTGTAACGGTTGAACTCGGTCGGAAATTATATGATTTAGGATGTTAAAGCCGTGGTGATAAGAGAGGGGTCGGGTAAATTTGAGCGGTGTAAATTAGGTCAAAACGTGTTGTTTTAGGTTCACGGCTCCCGTGTTTGGTCATATGATGATATTTTGGCCAGACCATGGGAACGATGTACTGTAGAATTTAGAAATGTCAACACTGACTGATGTCTACTTGTTATTCTTCCCAAAATAAATAGCATCGAGCTAAATCTAAAAAGTCAAATTTTCCGTACCTTTGTTTGAGTGTCACCAAATTGGGTCATCTAATGAGGTGTCAACTATAATTTATCCCATACATGCTCAAAAACTGTTTTTATGCACTAACTTTTTTTATTTGATACATTTTAGGACAAGTATATATATATATTTTTAGATTAAAAGCCTAACCAGCTTCTAAAAAATATGAGATCTTACGTTATTTTATTATAATGTGCAAACTGTAAGCAATACTTCTTAAGCGTATTCTTTGTAAGAGAGCGTTCAAATATCAACTCACGCCATCGAGGGGGGTCTGGACCTGTGTGAGGAAAGTGTGAGGTG
>JAUUEB010348217.1:0-12508 GCA_032362205.1 Clione limacina
CCAACGTGACGTTAACGAAAGAAATTGTCGGTTCAGAAAAAGAGAAGTACGAGGCAACACCAGCCAGTGTTGTGTGTCTATGCCGTGCGCAACATGCATGTTTGTGAAATATGCAGTCATGAGGGCGAATGTCACAGCTGTTTTCGGCGAATACGTTTCCAATTTGTGTCTTCCTTCAAATTCTCTCAAATAAAATTCGCGTTGTAGCGGGGTTGATTATAGAAGAAGAAAAAAACTGGTGCGGGTACAAAATCGCGTAGTCCGAAATTCTCGTTGTAGAGTTTTTCTTAACAATTCAATTCAATTCAATCAACTTCATTTTAAAAGGGTAACATTTTTGCATTTCTGCCACTCTTACAATATCCCGTTGATAAAGGTTAAATAAAATAAACACAAGAGTTAAATAAACACATTAGATAATACATGTATGAGAAAGATCCTGTGGTGATAAACAAAAAATAACGATATACATATTATATGTTGTGATTTATAAGAATACAATATTATAGACACATTATTAACAAAGAAATGTTGGGAAAAATTCCGTGCTTTGCTAAAAGTGGCACTGTAGCCGTTTTCGCGTTGTAGAGTATGGCACTGTAGCGGGGGTCGACTGTATATAAGAAAAATCAGATCCTCAACTTTTGTGCGGATAAACGAAAGATCTGGGTTATCCGGACTAAACAGCACCTATGCTATATTATATGGAAGAAGAAGAACTTGTTAAACATCTATATAATTTAATGTCTCTGAAAATTGTTCTGAAAGCGTGCATAAAGCTCGATTATTTCAATTCGACTCCCAGCTGTCGCTCACTTACTTTTGAGGTCGAAGGTCAAGTGTCTTTCTTTCCACAAGCCAAACTCAACTAAACGCCATCATGTCTTTCGTTGCTGTAAGCCCAGATAGCGATTTTTCCATCCAGAACTTGCCTTATGGCATCTTTTCCACACAGGAAAACGTATGTAACCATCTATATTTCTTTTAGATATGTTATATCCAAAATCTTGATTTGGTCTTAGTCTTAGTAGCATGGACTTGGAATAAGCCGAGGCCGAAGAAGCGAGGAGAGGTGCGGTCGTCACGTAGCCAATCATTAGGCCGTTTAGCGGTCACACCTCCAGTGGTGTCAGACTTGTTTTTAACGAATTTTACCCCTGCTCGCTGTCTCAGTCCTTTGAAAGAATGCAATTTGATGATATTTAGCATTGGAATTAATACACTAAACCACCTTAACCAAGTGCCCCCCTCAAAAAAGTAATTTAAATTAATTTTATGTTTTATTGAGGAATTTCAAAAGTTGCCTCCCCTTTTAAACAAATTTGCTAGTTAAATGTTAGGTAAGTTTCCTGAACTGTGCAATGTATGTCTCATATTGTCTATAGTTCTAAAGTTAGACAAACAAAACTGGAATCGAGACAAAGGTATATACTTAAGAAAAAATAATTCAGAATATATACAATTTGCATTTGATGAAGTAAAGTTTTAAGTGAAGTAAAAACATTGCATTTTTTCCCATCACATCTTTACTACACTACAGAATGCTGGTAGAGTCCCTTGAACTGTCCTCGTGAATTTTTAAGAAATATTGTAAAACTTATTCTCTGTTCAATTCTTTATTGTTTTAATTGTGTTTGTGGTCAAATAAAACCTTCAGTCAACAATTCTAATAGTTTATTTGACTGACTGTTCATACTTTTAAAATGTGTTGTTTGACCACTTACGCTGTTACCCAAAAATAGGTGGTAAAAAAGCAGAACAATATTGAGTTCTCAGGGTATTGTTGTGAAATTAATAACTGAATTGTTGCATAACTAAACTGATAGATTCTTTGACATATAAGTAAACAACTTTTACAAGTTTTCATGGTATCTCCTAGTATATTATGAGAATGTCAATTTGTTACAATCAGGAGCCTGCCTTAGAAGTAACCTGCTATAAGACAACTGAGTGCTCCTCCCTGAGGTAATGTAGTCTGACAACTGGTGAGCCCACTGTCCCTGATTGTCTTGTGAAGAACATGCACAACAGAAAGGGCATCTGTCAAGACGACCATGTTGTGTATTGAGAGTGAACTGTTTCTGATGTGTGTCATTTCATTTTTCTTTTGCTAATCTTTTGAAAGTTATGTTTTTCAATGGCAGTACTAAATTCTTGTAAGTGTAAGTTCAATTGTATCTTCCAATCTTATACTTTATGGTAAATGACTGAAATAACAGAACTAATGACATTAACATACATCATGTAATTTACTTATGCGATCCTCCTCAGACCAAACCTAGACCTGGTGTTGCTATTGGAGACCTGATCCTAGATCTGTCTGTGGTCAAAGATCTCTTTGAGGGACCAGAGTTGAGGGAAAACCGTGATGTTTTTGAGCAGGTTAGTACTCACACAGACAATCTATGTCAATATGTAATAAACTTGAGTAAGCAATGGTACAAATGACTTAAAATGACCTTACTATTTTATTACTAGAAAAATTGCATTTTAATTAGAATATTCTTAAGAGAGAGAGAGAAAAAACTAATCAGTTATATAGAAGAAAAAAAAGTAAACTCGGGCACATTGGTAGATAATGTGTATTATCAAATAACTGAATCTGCACCTAGAAACACTAAGCAATTTCCACCAAATTTTTTGTAGAGTACAACATCATTTTCTTATGCGATGATGTGTAAAAGCTTTTTACGTAGATTAAAATCTATTTAAGAATAAAGTTTTATTTCACAATATTACAAAAAAGTGTCTTCTTTTCCGTGCAAATTTTGAAACGGTTATTTTAGTTTTTTCCCTGAGTAAACAAACCGCAAAATTCCACAGTTGTTTTTACGGAAAAGTACACTTGTTTTCTTCAATTAAATACTTTCTGTAAAAACTTGTAGTTATGTTAAGCCAGTATCAGTGCTCTGAGTTTTGGCCTATCTTCTATGAAATCGAGTTTGGAAACAAGAGTTTATATATTCATTTTCTAGGTGGTTTTCAAACCCTAAATCTTTTTGTTTTTTTTAATCTTGTCGCAATTTTTTTACTTAGCATGTGTAATAAGAATTGGTTGAATTCACACTTTCTTGCAGACAACCCTCAATGCCTTCATGGGTCTGGGCAAAGCAGCGTGGCAGGAAGCTCGCAAAACACTTCAAGTTCTACTCTCGGAATCTGAACCAATTCTAAGAGACAATGCAGCACTCAGGGGAAGGTAAGAAGGATCCTAATTGTCGTGTAGTTTGTGCTAAAAAAATGCAAGTCTTTGTGATTATATGATTTTGATTTATACGATATGGATGACTTAGATGAATCCAAGAGCGTGATAGAAGATAGTCTTCAATAAGGGCCCAGGTAGATCTAAGAAAACCCTGTGACCGCCTAGCTTGGCATGGGTGATTGAGACATGGTAAACGGCCCTACCCACTGTAGAGGATTAATCCCGGCCCGCATAAATAAATATGGATGTGATGATGATGTGGGAACTGAGGGTGCTTCAGCCCCTTTCCCCAAGGTACCACATCCCAAAACCATTAAAATTGTTGATGGGTGAATCTTTACTTATATCAGTTTAAGCCAGCAGTGCTTCCAATTTTCCATTATTGGAATTCTTCAATATAAAATAAGTTCTTCATCCAAGCCATTTATTGTTATGAATAGATAAATAAGTGTTCAAACATAAGTCTTTTTAGCCTCAAGGTGGTGTAACAAATTAGCTTTCATTTGCTTCCTTTTCAATGTTCAGCCCTCAAACATAATTATTCCTTAATAGTAACAATTAAACATATATCATAGAGTAAAGTTGGAAACTCATAAATTATTCCTTAATATTAATCATAGGCTATTTCATGTGTGTTAAGAACTAGCACACACTTTTTGTCAAAATTAACTTTGAGACTTTGCCCCTTTAATTAGTTTTTTTGCAGTGTTCCATTGTTATTTGTTACCATTATTGATTTCATTCATAGCTTTTTTTCTTTAATTTTCAGAGCTTTGGTTCCCCAAGCATCTGCAACTATGCATTTACCAGCTTCAATTGGTGGGAAGTCTGTGTTTTTCATTACCACTGATTTTTTTGGTTCCATATTAAGTAATATCACCTTCATTTTTTATACCTTTTGATGTAACTTATTACAGATAGCTTTTATTGCTAGATTTTCACAGAATGTCTTGTTTTTGTAACATTATTATTTACTGAATGGTTGAAGTGAAATTTGACATATTATTCCCGAGACCAAGAATTGGTGCTTGGGTGTGTGACGATACGTGTTTGTCTGTCTGTCTGAGGCCCCGATAACTCAAGAAAGATACAACTGATTGACTTCAAATCATGTACGATGTTGTAATTCAACCTCAATGAACACGCCTATTTAATTCCAGCAATATCCGTTAACAATTGACATAGTTATGGATTAAAAACTAATAAGCAAGCGATATATAGAGAAAAACTCGATCGGCAGCTTTATTCTTCCGTACGTTCAACAGCGGATGGTGCGAAACTTGTCGCGCGGACATGCACTGTGTTCTATTGCGCAAAGCAACACACGATCCTTGATAACTGGTTTAAAGCGTATTATTGATTGCAATCCAAGCAGGAATTTAACATTCTCAATGTTTTTCAATACACATTTTGATAAAGTTATATTTCATTTTTAAGTATAGCTGACATGGTAAAATAAGGAAATATTTTATTATTTTACTCGGTGTTGGGTTTGTACTCTATCTGAGTACTCATGTTTCTAGTTGCTATATTGAGTTTGATAGTTTACCAAACATTTTTCGTGATCGACATTTGGAGAAGAAAATAAAAATGCCTATTTGTACGAGGTTTTATACACGGCCAAGTCGAACGGATTTTAATGTTATTGTTCAATCTTTATACGTTAAAATTGTAGTTCAACAGAGAACAAACCGTATACAATACCTTCATAAAATTGGGAAATATATAGTTCATATTAAAAACGTACTATGAGTTTGATTGACACATATTTTAACATTAGTGAGCTGTAAAAGTAAATTGTTTCCAATTATCCCTCTGATACAACAACGAATTATTAAAGCTTGTCAAACAAAACAGACGGTAATATTTATACTCGTCTCGAATCAATTTGCACTGAAGTTTGTTTGTCTAAAACGATTTTATTTTCAAAGGAGCACGTTAGCATTGTTTACATAAATATAACTTTATCAAAATGTGTATTGAAAAACATTGAGAAAATCACTGTTGGTATTGCAATCAATAATACGCTTTTAACGATTCAGGAAAAGAGTTGTTATCGTGTAAACAGGCAGACAGACAAACATACCTGTCACATACCCTCAACGAGTATGTACTACTCGGTGTCGGAAAAACCCCATTGCCAATATGCGAGAGATTTATTCATTGCTTATAACAATAAGGTTAATGACAGCCAAATCTTTTGTATCTTGAAGTATTATTTTCTTAAAATATATAATAAATAAAATGTTTACATGAATATTGCTATCCCTTACGTGTACTAAAAACTAACAACATTTGACAAGTTTTAAAAGCGTTAATGCCACAGTTTCAAAGTAATGTTTGCAAAATGTTAACTATGTATCCCTATGCAGTGTTGTGGTCGAGCATTTCGGTGGACTACTTGAACAGAGTAGAATAATTGGACATTTTCAACTACTCGAATAGAGTAGACTAGCTACTTGAAAAAAATCTTAGGGTAACTACTTGAGTAAAGTAGATAATACTCTACTCGAGTAGTCCTTGAGTAGTCACTAACGAATAGAAATCATTAAAAGAACAAATTCAAATGTTTAAAATTTAAAGATTACTGCATTATTTACATTATCATGTAACAAAATTGAAAAACATGATAAAATGTATTAAAACATTGTGTAAAAAATAAAATGTATTCAAAAATAACCAAAGTTGAACAAAAATTGATCAGGGATATATAACAAAGTATGTTGTTTTCTCGAGTAGAGTAGTCTTTGAGTAGTGTGGACAGACTACTCGAGTAGAGACTTATTCAAAAAATTCTGCAATTTCTCGAGTAGAGTAGAAGTAGCGAAAAAATACTTGGGTACTACTCGAGTAGTATACTTCTCTACTCGACCACAACACTGTAATAATTATGAACCCTATTATCTGGCATCAATATAATTTGACGCCTTGAATAATATTGATATTGTATTTTCTGCTGGATTTTAAAAAACAAGTAGCTATTGAATCCAAACAGATGTTTGTCTTGAGAAATTGAAGACAATCTGAACGTTTATTTAAATAATGACATATAATTTACATTAAGAGTTAGCAATGGTATATCAGTGTTAATTTGGATTACCTTTTAAGAAAAAACTGTAGAACCCTAGCATGACTTCAAAACAATCTGCATTTAACATGTAAGATGTTATGATTTACGACGATAGCATAATATATTTCAAAATGAATGTCAACACAATGCTTAAAGTCGTATTTCAATTACAATCTGTCTCAAATTTATTTCATAATATAACAAGTCAGAAATGCATGTGAAGAAATCGTGATTTGATATCTTTAAAAATAAAGACGTAACAGTTGTGTACATCACAATATTTAAGGCATCGACAATTGACAATTTCAGTAATTTAAACATGTCGTACGCTTACTGCAACACAGTGAAACGTGTATATAAAGAGAAGTGATTGTTTCGGTCTCTATAGACAAATTATGGTCTTATAGTAAGTAAAAGTATAGGGTAAAAAACCTAATGTGGTAAATCAATACCATCGCTCGTTAGTTCGAAGTTTGTTGTATAAACTTTGTCTTTAAAGCAACTTCCGCTATATGTCTCAGCAATATAAATTTAATATGAATATTTCCCTATTATACTTTAAAGTTTATCACAGTTTCGTTTTGAAGGGTCTATTTATAGTTTCGTCCTTCTTGAAAAACCTGTTTTGGTCGAATGGCGACGAATCTCATCAGGTCTTTTTTTTAAAACGCGATGCATACTTGCTACATTATGGTGACGTGTATAAGTGTTAGGCTTGTTAGTAATTTCCTCTCTTTAATGGTGAGTTTTCATCACATACGGCTTCAGACAGCCCTCTGAACCTAATGACTTCCGGTCACTATATTTGCTCGAGGTCTTAACGGAACAGGATGTGAGCCTGCTACATAATCTGACATTTGATTGAGCTACTTTATTTCTCAGTGTGTCCTGCCTAGTCGTCACGCAATATCAAAACATTTTTATATGGGGGTGCTTCTTCATTAATTATATAGCTTGTTATAAGTGTATGTCTGTTTCAGAGGCGTAAAAGTCAAGAAATATACTTGTTCTAGCAACTTTATTTTGATTACTAAAAAAAGTGGTTAAGTGTTTATATGCAAATGGTCCAGTTATAGGCTTTATCATCACAATCGAAATTGTATTGATTCGTTCTCTAGAAAGACCACATCAAGTCTCGATCTGTAGTACTGCATCACAAATACATATATATATATATCCTATTTAGTGATAATTTGTACAATATGGGTGCTACTTTGAAAGTCATATACATAATGAACTAGCTAGGGTTTACACCGATGGTAAATGTACCATATTCAAGGTTTTTGGAATGTAATTGGTGTGTATTATATATGTTATACATTTCGCTGATGTGTGCCGGACAAAGAAATAACACTGACAATATCCAAACTGATTTGCAATGTAGAATGTCTAAAATGGTGATATCAATAACAGATCAATTGTTGGTAGCCAGTTGGTCGTCAAATTAATGTTCAAACAATGAAGCGATAACATTACCGTATTTAACATAGTAATATATGTTCAACATCATTTAAAGCTATGAGAATAAACAAAGACGTACCTATGGTCAATCGAAATGAAGTATAACGCTTTGTTTTTCTTTTCATGTAATATGTTTGTTTTTGTCTTAGTGGTAAGCACGACTCGGGATCGATTGTTTATTGATTGGGACACCTGCAAACGTCAACGTTGTTTAATTAGGAAAGTAAATGTGTATTCAAGTTGTCGTCAATAAACCGATAATAATTGGTGCCTGATAACTGATATGTCAGACTGATATGTGCCTGTGTAACGGTGCCCCAAAGACCACGGAACATCTCCTACAGGACTGTCCAATACAGGATGCGTTAAGGGTGTATACTTGGCCCTAGGCAGTGCCATTGCGGAACAAGCTCTATGGAAGCATTGCCGAGCTCCGAAAAACGACTGCGTTTGCAAAGATGTCAGAAGTTACCATATGAAATGAAGAACGAAAAGACTAACAGGGTAACGGAAGAAAATCAAACGGAAGGCTATAACAGGCAGATCATGTGGTGACATCCCAGGATCCACAAGACACTAGTTTGTTTAGATGATTGTGTAGTAGTAGATAGTTGAGTATCTAACATGAATGTCCAACATAGGCGTCCTTGATCAAGGACCAATCCAGTGGAAAGTGTCGGATTTGAACCTAGTCCTACTTGCAAAAGAGAGGGAAACGTTGCGTTTATTTGCCGTCTTTGTATATCCGATAAACGCCGGATCCATTTAAACTGTTTGTCAATTTTTCACTAGCATTTGGCGCAAAAAAATCAAGCACTTTCTGATCGTCAAAACTCTGTTTGAACAAACATGAAATAGCACTCAATATTTCCTGACGTATGAAACTGACGTTTTAGAATTGATGAACATAAAATATGTGCTGGGCAATATGAGATTATTCAATTCACTTAAATTCCGAGAACCAACGCAGGTCGATAGCTCTGTTCAAGAACTCCATTCTTTTACAGAGAAAATTATCCTTTTCTGTTCTTTTCTAGGTCAATTATGTTAAATTAATTATATGGATCTTTTTTATTTAATTATTTGTTTCTTCTTCTCTTCTTCTTATTGATCATTTGCTTTAACCTCGAACGAAGTCAACTGTTGTTGAATGGACAATCGGACTTAAAGCATGCAACTGTATCTACATTATTGTGCATTATAATGACGCAACACTTTAGGCATATCTCTTTAATGTTATTATTGGTTTGTTAGGCCAAACAAACCATGAGACGTCAGTAAAATAAAGTAAGCAAGCCCGTCTCGAGCCATGCTTAGCTTGAAACAATAACATGCCCGGTAAACCTCACATGTGTTTCACCTGTTGACCGTTATCCTCGTAGACTAGGATATCTCGATATCATATTATTTCAAGACTGATGAAATATATCTATATTGCACTGGTCAATTTGAAGAATCTGCTCTAAATTGAGCATACTTCTTTCCTTACGTCTATTTTGTATTATTTATCTTAATATTGATAGCACATACTGAATATCTATGGTTGTAGTCTGCCTATCCTCAAAAAAAAACATCCAGAAAGCAATTTCCGTGGTCTGATAAGTCACTCGTTGAAAAAAAATATATTTTACAATTTCGCTTGGGACAATGATGTTTCCACATTCAATATATGTGTATTGTAATGTATTGAATATTGGATGTATAAAGCCCCATGTTTTTGTATCATACAACTTAAGTATGACATATTCGGGAAATAGGTTTCTTTGACATAATGCTGTTAAAAGAAAGGAAGGAAACTAATACTCAAACTAGGATGTCATTGTCATTAGCGCATTAGGCTTTTGTGTTTATTTCTTAATCGTTATTGCAACTTTAGAACAAAAAGGTTAGTTACGTTTATGTATTCTAAACATAAAAAGGCATAATGTATTCAAATTAAGAATAAAGTGTATACAAAGTGATGATTTTGAAACAGCAATATGTTTGAATAGTCGTTTTATAATCACGCCAATTCCATTGTACAATGTTATGTCAGTACTTTTGTCACTAATGTTTCTATATATGTTTGTGCATTTCTTTTTCTTTAAACTCCATTTAATTATATTTTTACGTTTTTATTAAAAAACAAAACAACAGATTTAATTCAGATTTTCTCCGCCCATTTAATTATTTTATTTTTGTTCGTTTTGTTCTTCAAGTTCTGAATTGATTAGTATTTGTGATACATAGATACGACAACAAGACACATGCTTTTATAAATCCTCCTTACAAATTTATAATTTCTTCAAATTATAAGAGCATTTTTCTGGTATCAGTATTGCTTCGTAATTATGCAAATGTTCGTAATACCAATGCCTATCATGTCAAAATAATCAAAACTCATAATTCTAAATATTGCAGCATGATTACGGAACCCGACCCACATCACTATCATAATTGTTTGGACATCTCAGATGGTATATGTCCAGCCTGTTAACACATTTCGTTAATTTTCGTTTCCGTGAGTATTTCTTGTATCAAATTAAAGACCTAAACACCAGCGACATTTTGGAACGTAATAGTAATATGTGTGTTGCGTGCATTCAAATTGTCAATTTCGCATGTTATCGAAACGTTTTTCTAGACATTTGGGATCGTCTGTTCTCAAACACTTTGATTATTTGCAGTTTTCTTATATATTGACCTTGAACAGTAGGAAATAATCATATTTTCAAGTTTAAGCAAACTGAATTCGCTCGAGTGGATACAATGACATGAATTGTAAAAACCTGGTAGCGTATTGGTCCACAATAAGGAAAATTGATTTTTTTATCAAAAAATTGTTTATAGCGGTAATATTTCTATATTTTGTGACGTGAGATTGTTTAGTAATATGTGGTAAAGTAATGAGTTATAAGCAATAAGCTAGAAAGTGATGAGCTTTTTTGTTTTTAAACAAAGGTTTAAAAAAACCGTAAACGAAAAACCAATGTTGTCAGAGTTTCAAGGAACCAAATAATACGGTTGCCAAAGTTTGACTCATTTAAGGAGCATGACATTACTCATTGCATGTGTAGGTAGCTAAATCTTAAAACTATTGATGATCTATTTGCTAAAATAGATGTCTTATGTTCTAATAAAATATGATTAATAGAACAAATAATGTTGTTTATTTTATCAGCTCAAACGACATCATCTCATACTGTTATTAGTTTCCCGGACGGAGACGTTTGAGTCATATCACTTCGATTTCCAAAAAAATATGATAGCATTACCGTACAGACATTACGTTTGATCCTCCTTAGCCTATTAGTCAAGCGTGTTAAATGTGATGTCTTATGATGTTAAGCTAGTTTAAAATGACACTTATTAATTTTGTATGATTTTAAAAATAAAATTAACACAATAAGTATTGTAACCGGAGACTCTACAAACTCAGGGTTTACAGACCCTTGAGTAAACCATTCACAATTGCGCTCCCAAAATTATGACAAATATCGAATGTGCATGTATCTGGCAAGTATTCACGTCGATCAAATTAGAATAAAAATGAATCAATGTATTTTTTTTCAAATTTCTACTCTAAAGAAGATATAATCAGATAGCGAGAAGTCATTCAGAGCTGCAGAAACTTTGCTTCACACCGAAATTGATAATTTGTAAATTAATCTCCCCTTTCTGTCGTCTGTGTAATTCAGTTGAACTAACAGTTCTTCTTCCTCGTCGGGAGCTTTTTTTATCATTATTCACGAGCAACCAATTTAATCGTCCAAATAGTCGGGGCAACATTTTACACGTGTGTTTGTTCCACGTGTTATCAATCTTCATGACCGGAGGAGACACGTGATTTACATATTCAGCATCCCTCGTTATTCAGGAAGTAGCAGAGAAGTTACCGGAAAACTGACATACACCGAGTTGTTGTCCTAGGCATCCATCGTATTCAGGTAATCTGGTTCTACAACTTCGTGTGTGTTTCTTATTTACGTGTACAATTATTTCTGAGACGTACAAGCTGCAATAATATGTGGTAGGTGAAAGCAAATGAAAACGATTCCCGTTGCCATATGGTTGTCTACAAAGTAAAATAAACCATTATATCGACGGGGTTGATATTCATAAGTTAAGGGTAACACAAGGAAGTGTGTCTTTGATAATGGCGACACTAAGGTGTCTTATTCGTTGTCTGTGTTTATTTGTCTTGCCATTAGTATTTCTCCGATGTTCGTTTTACGTTTCTGTTTTTCTGTGTTTATAATATATATAACAAGCGTGTGCCTATATATCGTACTTTGGAACTCCCCTTTGTGTAAGATCGCAAAAAGATACTGGTTTAGATAAACCTCAGAGCCACACGATTGTATACTAGGATACAAACACTAGGCTGTGCTTTAGTTTATAATGTACATTTTTTGAATCAATGACATAAAGGATTGTTTTGAAAACTTACGTCTCAAGCGTGATTTGAATCTTCACAAGGCACATTATTATTGACTTTTCTTTGACTTACCTTTGTTTTGATATCCTTATCTTGAAACATTAACTCCGTGTCGAAGAATGTCGTCTACAGCTACCTAATATCTTAGAACTATATGCTTGGATGAAATC
This sequence comes from Clione limacina, assembly GCA_032362205.1. Lineage (NCBI taxonomy): Eukaryota > Metazoa > Mollusca > Gastropoda > Pteropoda > Clionidae > Clione > Clione limacina. The sequence continues at coordinate 12,324 of JAUUEB010348217.1, forward strand.
TAAATAGTACGCTGGGGTTGTACAGTTCATGGGAAGTTGTCCCAGTAAACATTTCATTTGGGACCATATGGTACCCAGTTTGAAATCGATTGGATTGCACCATATGACTGAATGACTGGTTAAAGTGTGGCCTTCCTACATGATACCCATAGAGACTTCGTTTGGTTTTTCCCGGATGACGTATT
>JAUUEB010348328.1:0-12506 GCA_032362205.1 Clione limacina
CATTCTGACTAACAATTTTGATGGTTTACACAAATAAATATTATATTTCTTTTCGAATTTATAATGTCAAGAATTTTATAAACTTTGAAAAAGCCTAAATGTTTTAATCTGTATTCACATCTTTTGAATTGCAGATTGGTCGGGCAATTTAGAATTGTTGATCTTCAATTCTTAAAATGACTTATTTTTAAATATAATATCATTCTACTAAGAGTTATAGTTTCTGTCATAAAAGTGTTACTAAGTACAGAAGAGTCGAAGACTCGAAAAGAATTTACTATACATGTTTTAATTGATAAAAAATTTGATGGAGAATCCATTAACAGTGTTTTTGTGGAGATATTTTAAAGCAAGTAATTTTGAAAAAATCCATCAATCTTTGACTCTTCTTTTGGTAATCAGTGCGTGAAATATCACAGGAACGAGAAGAAGAAGACAATAATGCCTACTGTAAATATAATATCATTATCAGCTTTATGTCATCTATTTCGTTGACATATCATATTTTATAAACATTTGGTAAAATGGATAGTCAGCGTGAACTTATTGTTGCTGCTGGGGTATTGATGTAGTAATACAACTCCGTACATCTACAGTTTCTTTACAACATTTATATATATTATTTTGTCTTGTTAAGATGACCGATGAGTTAGTATGGTGGCTGGATGGGTTACATAATTGCTTTAATGTTGGTCTTCAAGGATAAAATGACGGCTAGCTATGTAAATGTATTATAAATTGTTAAACAGTTCAATCATTACACATTTGATTGGTTGATGATTAAGTATGTTAGGTTAAACGATGTAAACAAGAATACATACATTTTACTTCAACCTCGTACCACTGACTTCCGGAGTGTGCTCCTATCTCAGCATAACATTCCAGTTTTTTATATTGATGTTGTCGTTTTGCGTCAAAGCGTAAACGAGACTCGTAAATCACAGCCTGATATAACGAATGAAATGTTATCGTGTACTCATAGTTATGAAATGCGTATATGTAAATACTTATGAAAATGTGATATTCTTAACTGCGATAAAATATAGAAAACTAAAGAAGATATATGGAAATAATAAAAATGAAACAATATTGGATATTGTTGCAACGTCTGCCAACAGACAGACACTGAGTCTCATGGTGGCACGGAAGAGACAAACATAGAGAGAGAGATAAGGGCAGTACAGTACATAATGTATGTTGATTGGTAACATTCTTAGAATCAAAGAGGTCAACTCCAAAAAAAGCCATTTGGTATAAGATCTAAGGAAATTACCTATGCAAATTCATTAGATTGTTTGACTATTATACAAGGGGTACATATGTAGGGTTGGAGTAGTTTACAAATTAATGACAAATAAGGTGACAATGGTTTTTGTAACGAGTTTTCATAATAGGTCCCTTACCAATAATAAATCAAAGCATAGTTTTTTTAAGGTAAGCTTGTGTTTCTTACACATATCTTACTCTGTACGTGTCAAGATATACCCAAGACTGTTATCGGCGTTTATAATTGTTTGAAACGACAATCAACTAGGAACGATATTTGTTTGACATTCTGAACAAAACTGTTTGGCTCTACAAAAAACTTTTAATATCTGGTTAAACCTATATATATATATAGATTGCAAGTAGGTCATTCTGCAAATATGTCGTTGGACCCTTTTATTCCACACAGAGTGAATCTAAACATATACGCGGACGCGCCAAAAATATCCACTAATACAATCATACAACTCATATAATTGTGAGGAGGAATGACAGCTTCCAGCAGTATTGGCTATACCCAGCTTTGCACTTCCAAACGCATTTATTTTGACAAGAAATATCATACACATTGACACCTTATGAATATTAGTTTCTTCTGGGGATTTTTAAACATATGAGATACTTTGTTGAAGTTATGATCTATTTCATTCAGAAGGCTGACCGTTTACGCTCGTCGATACATTTTTTTGGCCATAGTTTGCATGATGCTCTATCTATTACAGAATTTTGTAAACGCTGGGGGAAACAGTTTCTTCTCCATAATAAATCATTCTTTCGAAACAAAATAGTGACATCTGTTGAAAAAAAACAAATTGGTGTTTATTTCTAACTAATTTTCACGCAACTATTTTCCTACACATGCTGCCCTTGTAGTAAATAACTTTTCAAATCGAGGAATATCAACTAAAAACTCTTGGACTCAATACTCCAGGGAATGTTGCTTCGCATTTATTGACTTGTATAGGGTAAACAACAAATTTTGATTCACTACATAATAAAATAAACAGGAAGGAGAAAACTATTTCCTCTTGTAAACGGCGATTAACAAAATGGCTGCGCTTCTTAAAAATCGGTAGTTTACTCTAATTTAGGGACAATGACTCAAGCAAACGATGCTTAAAATTGCAACATATTGACACCACTACTACTATATAAGGCTTGATGCGTAGACATAGAAGTTGTAAGATGTATATCATACTCACACTGGTTGTTGTTGTAGAATGAAGGTCGATTATCGCATACTTGTTCCTGCCTAGGAGTTTATGTACATTTGGCCATGTGAGGACTTTTCGAATTGAAGTATGATTCAGTGAGCTTTCCAGTTTACAGCTTAACGACACACGAGTTCCTACGTGAAAAGGTTTACTTTGTAGTCTATCGAATACGACGATTCTAGGTTTCAAATCATTATAACCTTTAAAAAAGAAGAGTTTAAGATATCATTTTAACGTTTTGATTGTGTGGTTATTTGTTCAATCACCATTTTGTTTATTTAAAAATCCTTATTTGCTGAAATATGACAAGGAATCTCATTATTAGATCAAACAAAGGAGGATTTGAAAGTTTAATCAAATATTAAAGACCTATAAAATAGCAAAACAATGTGGTGTCAAGTGTAGACATCAAACTCAACATAAATGTTGTTTTTAAGAATGAGAAAATGTCTATCTTATCTAAAGTTCCAAGTCCGGAGGCCTAACCACTAGATTAATATATTTTCATTACTATCATGTTATCATTGTCTATACAAGAACTATTACTGTGACGTTGCTTAAGATCATACTAGTAATGATGTACGCATAATCTTTTTTTATACAACTTCTATTTAGGCATTTTATATAAATTGTAAGCTTCATGGTTGGAATCAAAAGATACTTAAATATATAAATAAGATATATATATATATAAATTCTAAATGATAATTTCTTATATATATATTTAGGTATCTTTTGATTCCAACCATGAAGCTTATTTCTTATGAGAGCACCTTGCACCTGAGATATATTTCTCGATATAGTATATAAATTGTATTTTAATCCTTTAAACCTTGGTGATAAAACACAATTTAAATTATTATAACGTTCTTAGGTTTACGTTGAATTGAAATAGATATGTGATTAATGATTTGTGAATGTGAAGTTGATTAATGTTAAGGGGAAGTGTCTAATTTTAAGTCAAAGACAACACATGTAAAGAGTTTCACTTACAGTCCACATTTAGAGTTGTTGGGTAACTGAACGATCCTATCCCTTCAGCATTCTCTGCAAAGCACTTGTAATCACCCTGGTCATCTAAGGCCGCAGATTTGATAATGAGAAAAGGACTTTTGCCAGTAACCAATGACTCATATTTATCACTTATTGTGGTGTTGATGGCTACACCGTCTTTTGTCCACCATACCTTTAACCAACCTGAAAAGAACAACATGTTATATGAATTATTGAAAAAATGTTTGCCAGTGATGTCAGATCATGTAACAATAATTGTTTAAAAATTGGAACGGTGACTGTCAGTTAAGCCGAACCATTATAATCGATACACTAGATTACTGTCACTAATTGGCCTTGTCACTTTAATGATAATACAAAATTATATTGATATTTTTAAGCCTGATTCCAACATATGAATGATTGATAGACAGAAGAAAAGAGAATATACATCACATACAATATGTCTAGAAAATAAATCTTAAATGAGCTTCGTTGGTACATTTCAGTATACGGACAGTAGTCGTATAACATGAGTCTCTTTGTTAAGTCTTATCAGTTTTTAATATTCTTCACTTGTTTGCGCAGATGCACTTGTGGCTAATTAAACAAGAAAGTTTTTAGGAGTTTTGGTAAATAATTTTGCTATAATTACACAGCGTGATTTCCGTCAATATGAAAACTATTTGTATACCCTCTGATTTTTATAGATCTCATTTGGATAACGATTTGGCATCACGCAGCATCAGAAAAAAATTGGCTTTAAATCAAAGGGTTCGCCTTGAACCTGGCTTTGAGAGAGCACTTATAATCGTTGTATCTCTTTTTTATCACCAATTTTGTCTTACTATTGAACGCTCGTATATAATCGAACAAGTTGTATCCTTGGCATTTGGTCAAATGAGAGTTCCACCAAATTTCAACTGAATTTTCTTCAGAATGCAGAAGATGCTTAAAGCATTGGCACGCTCAAAGACTTCGATGTCTGGTATCTTATACTTCCAGATTATCACAGGGTTTCTTCTAAGTCACGAGAGATGTGACAAACTAAACTTACGAATCGAATACAGTATAACATGTTTAAATTTGCGATATGTATCTAACGTTTTATACAAACTTAAAAAGACAAGAGTTGATTTGATAAAATACTCTTATCATTGATCAAGATAGTGGGCGATTAAAGTTACAGTTTTGAAAGCCAGAACTGCAAAAGTATATTGAAGAAGGCTTTAGTACGGCTCAACTAATGAAAATATTGATCCTGATCTTAAATAAATCTCTTTCAGGACATTCAATATAGACGATACTGGTATTGGCCTTCCATTATACTCAATACAAAGCAATGTTTACATAGACTATCAGTCAGTTGTAACAAACTCATACCAGGCTGCCTGAAATAATTCACAGACTTAAGAAATAAGTCAAATAGGAAAACAAGAAAACAAGAAAAGTATTCGAACTGAATGAAATATTTGTTATTGAATCGTGAGAAAGAATATTCTACTTAAACTTCTGATTCTTTGAATTAAGAAAGCAAGAAAGTGTTTGGAATGTGAAGATCATCAGTGATAATCATGAGCTTAATGCTTTAAGAAAATGAAATTCAAAGCCTTTGACAGGGACAAAGAGAAATATCAATCTTTTTATTTTACATAAAACGCATAGAAGAACAAGCAAGTTAAGTAAATGTCGTCTTAAATACGTTATCCATTTATGCAATAAAGTTAACAATGTAATGTTCTATGTGATTGAGCAAATTTAAACTTCATGAGCATCAAACAATGTTTCACCGGTTTTCTTCTTATCATTGTTTAAACATCGTATTAGAGTCAGATAACTTTTTGTCCCCCGTTTCGAGAAATTATTATTTTGTAAACAATGGCAATAATAGTCGTACACATGTGAAAAAAATGTATACATTCTTTTTGTTTTTTTTACGATACATGGGTAATTTATACTTATGTTATTGATCAAAACGCATTAGGAAAAGAGAAACGTATTAAAAGACAAGACAATGAATTCCCTAGTTCTAAAAACTATATGTCAGATAAAAACTTTTTAATCTTGACTCGTAAGGGGAAATCAGGTAAAAATAGTCATACGTGACATCAGAACTTAAAATGATATACAATATCACGTAAGGAATACATTAATAGACACTCGCATTTCTAAAGTTTGTTCGAACAAACAGTCAACATGCCCCAGTATACAGTAAAAAGGGGACAGTAGACGCTTCATGTTCCACAGTTCAATGACTTGTGGTGTACGTACATTGATGTACAATTCAGCAGTCACTATGTTCTGCTCAGTGAGCGGAATAGTTGAATTGATGACCACTAGACCTAAGAAACCTGAGGCCATACATTTTCTATAGATATTTTCACAGCGTACATGTGTGGGGGTTGGAAGTACGCTAACGACATGTGTGGGTGTTGGAGGTACGCTAACGACATGTGTTGGGGATTGGAAGTACGCTAACGACATGTGTAGGGGTTGGAGGTACGCTAACGACATGTGTGGGGGTTGGAAGTACGCTAACGACATGTGTGGGGGTTGGAAGTACGCTAACGACATGTGTGGGGGTTGGAAGTACGCTAACGTAATTGATTCGATACCAAAAGTCCAAACATTCATTGTCCAAGCGTTTGAGTAACTTAAGCGAGCACCTTATTGTTGCTGCCTTAATATATTATTTGAAACGAAACCTACGAATACTAGTGTCAGCACTACCGTCATCTATATCATTGCTCTATCTCCGCATATGTCCAACAAATTGATATCAAATTTGACAGTTGTTTGAGCAATGTTAGTGATTGTGAGTATGAGCAATTTTATGGGGCTTAAATCTTAAATAGTTTAAATTTCGTAGGCTAACCGTATTACCTTGCAATATATCTTAACACTTTAATACACACCGAAAATCCATATGTTATTTATGTAACCCTACAACAGTTGATTTAAAGAAAGACACTTAGGATTGCTCGAGCTAGTTGTCCTAAAAAGAGATCTTTCTAAGCCAGTTATAATATATTGAAGTAGACTTAAGAACAGCATCAGCGAAAGACCACATTGATCCTGAATTTCAATAAATTACTTCACGGCATTCAATATGTGCGAGACTGGTGTTGACCTTTCATTATACTCACTCCAGGGCAATGTTTACATAGAGAATCAGTCATTCGCATTCGTAACAATCAGCAAACTGATACCAGGCTGCCTGAAATAATTTACAAACTTAAGATTAATGGTTCGAGAAGTTAGTTTTTGTAAACAATGAAAATAAAAGTCGTTCAAATGTGAAAGGATGAAAACTTCCTTCTGCTCTTTAAATAAAAGAATATTCCCCCTCGAGTTTCGATAAACTTAATAAATAAACCATTCCTAAATCTTGCGTCTATTTATTGATTATCAAAAAGTCTTTCCAAAAATAATCGAATCAAAAGACATAATATGATTAGACATCTTATTACTGGAGATATTCCGAAATAATAGTTAGTGTAGATAATATCGTTATGTCACCACTGAGTAGTGCCAATCCCTAACTATAAATAACGTATGAATTTGACTACCACCTCTTTTGATTATCCAGACTCAACATGTTCCGATAATCAGGATCTTTATGAAAATTCCAGAGATTAGCCAAGTAGTTCCCGTGAGCTTGAAGGGAAAGTTATATCAATCTAAAAGGCTTAAAAGACCGTTGCGTCGTTATATGGATTATTTCGTATTTTTGTCTAAACTGTAACTATGGAGCCTGCTCTTCTTTATTCATGAACGGTGTGTTACTTTAATTATACATGACAAGCTAAAGCAATTTGCAAGCTTTAATTTGATAACGGTTTGGTTAAATTACATCTCGAATGAACAGATATATGACCCAGTTCCAAGAATACGGTCGTTACTGCTAAACATCGTTTTAGTTATCATTATGCCACAGTAACGGTTTAATTGAGATCTTGGACGCTTAATTTTCTACTGGTCTAGGACTTATACTATACTATGAAAGTAATGTAGCATTCAGCAATTATTAATTTCTGCCCAGTGAGCGGAATAGTTGTTTGATTACCACTAGACCCGAAAATAGTTAACCCATTTAGTTTTCATAGCAAAGTACAGTTTTGGTGTAAGGGTTGTTCTTTTTATATAAGCAACATGATTGGCCCTTTGTTTCTTGGTCAAAAAGAAAAATTAAGATGTCAAAGTATGTTTATTTGATAATCCATTTTGAAATTGTCCAATCATAATATAAAAATTAACCCTTTACTGCATTTGCTCTACGGTTAGGTACATGGTTACTTACCTCGAACACCCCTTCCGAAAACATCAATATGCATGCAGTTATATTTTATCAGTAGTCACAGATATGCCATACATCTCTGCATAATATGCTATTTTAGGATCTTCATTCACCAGCTTCCCCAGCACTGCTAGAACAAATTCTCCAGGTTCACTTTTAAAATCTTACTGATCTTAGCCTGCATTTTCGATCGTAATACTTACTAACACTCACGTGAACAGAATTCAGGTTTTTCAATTTCATAGTTAATGTGTATCTCATCTGAGAACAACTATCATTCTTAGACCATAGAAATATGGGCTTTGTTTCATTCTTGGTAGAACAATCTTTTATTCAATAACACCTACGAATAAAAACTTTCAAGCCCAAAATGGGTATGTGAGGGTCTGATCATGGGCAATGCCGGGTAAAACTGCAAGTCTTCACAATTCTATAAAGTTGCTGTCAGTATAACAATTTTCATTGGAGTATTAAAACATAATATAGAAATGTTATACCGACCTACTTAATTAAAGAGCCGTACACGAAAATTGTTTACTGAGTTATTTCAAAAGTCTCTGTAAGACATGTCTCCGTTTTTACTTTAAATAAACTTTTATAACTGAAATAGAAACCAGAAAACATCAAAGTCTTAACATAAAACATGTGTTCAGCAAAAGCATGTGTTAGGCAAAATTTTTAGTGTGTAAAAAACAGCAAAATTCAGTCAGCAATAATAATTGACTCCTTTCAAGCGAAAGAACGAAAATGACAAACAAACCAGCTTTATTAGGGTATTGATCTTTATCTGTGAATTTACAGGTTGTAAGTTATTTTTAAATTCTCCGTGCTTCTTTTGGATAACTATCATAATATATCTTTGTTGTGGAATCATTAGTTTTGACCAAAATATATTGTTAAAATATTGTAACTCTAGTCAAATCTAATACAGAGTTATTTTAATTTTCAATTTAAACGCTTGTGTTTAAATAAGTCTTAAAAGTCGTTGGGCTACAACACTTTCCACGAAAATGTACTGTTATAGCCAACTTCTTGCATTTGGCGATATGCAGTTGCTCTACAAAGTATCAACTTTGTATAAAAAAAGTATCTTTCACCGAATCATTTGACGCAGTTTCCAAATTTAGTGTTACGTCTATTCATACCAACTTCAACAAAGTAACGTACGGTTTCATACATATTCTACAACCCCATTATGTCAGACAGATACATTTCCTGTTCTACTCACTTTTCATCTGGATTCAGTTACGATTATAGAAAAAAAATATTGTTCCTCCTGTTGAATTTTCAATAATGAACTTACGATAGTATAAGAGCAAAGCTGTGTTTACCTTAGCGTAAGGAAGTTCTCAGTGAGCCTTTTACTGAGCTTAATGAGGGGAGATTACAATGACGTCCAACTCCCAGCGTTTTGAGTATTTCTGCTTATTAGTTTTTGTAGAGACAAGTGGTGTCGAGCAGCAGCGTAAATGACGGCAAATTAGCATCAACGATGCATACTCTGATAATGATAGCAAGAGCCTGATGAAAACAATATCTAATTGGCTGTCAAATCAATTTTTTTAGGTTGACGGCATGCAGGAGTGGGCCAATTCAAATTAGCTTTTCTGTTTACTGGGTCAGGTTGTTTATCGCATACATTCATCTCGAAACTTCAAAGAAAATAATTGCACTCGTTCATGCAATTTGGCAATTTTGATGATTTTGATAATCCTAGCTGTGAATAAGAGAAATGATTCTAGAAATTAAGAAAAAGAAAAAGTTGTCTGCCGTATATATGAACACTTTACAGAGGAACCATATGCCAAGTATATATATATATTATGAACTGCTTCTGGACCGTGCTCAAGGTCAGTTACTTTTGGATAAAAAGGCCGAGTTAATACATAAATGTATTTGCAATATGTATCTTTACATTTTGATACGTTTAATTCAAACCGTTAATTACGTTGTTACCTACGTTACTCAACAAGAGTTGATATAATGAAAGACACTTTTTATTGACCGAGCTAGTTGTCTTAAAAGTGATAGATTTAAAAGTAAGCCTATTGAAGTAGGCCTTAGTGCAGCTTAATTAAAGAAAATATTGATCTTAACTTCGAATATATTTCAAGACATTCAATCTGAGCGAGACTGTTATTGACCTTTAATTATACTGGATACAAAGCTATGTTTACATAGAGTATCAGACAGTCTCTACAATAAACAATGGAAAAACGTAAATATCGTAAAAATGAAGGGCATCATTCATCTTAAATTATGCATTTTAGATTAATGGTGCCCTTGATCGTGACGCTTTCAACCTTTCCAATCATAGACTGCCCCTCCCCTCCAATAGAACTTATCCTGTTGCATTCATGTTTTATTTATATCGCCTCAGACTCAATTGGCCTGTGTAGGCGTCTTATGCATTTAACCAACTGTCGGATTGTCTTTTTAATCGAACGAGGACAGTTTATATTGACAATGTGACAACACAAGTGACATATTTGCACCGAAGGGGAATTTACAGTACGCTAAAGCTCCTTTTGTGGTTGGAATCAAAGAAAACAGTAGCCACCAAAGTCACTGTCCGGTCAAAATTCAGAAAACGCAAATAACCATCCTACAAACGGTGGCACTCTTTCTTAACGTCTATATAAGACCGGAGAGCGGTCGCCCTCTTGAGAAAAGAAAGCACCAAAGTCTTAACGTTAAACATGTGATCAGCTAAAACATGAGTGTGTAACAGCAGTATATAAACGCGGAATTCTGTTAACAATAAGTATTGATTCCTTCCAAGCTAAAACAAACGAACGAAATAAACTAACACAACCAGTTTGATCAGCGTATTTATCACCATCGCAAAATGTGAATTCAAAAGTTGTGGGGTGCTTTTGAATTCTCAGTAGCCATGCTGTCCTTTTGTTGGATAACTATCGTAATTAATCGGGATCATTAGTTTTGATCAAGATCTATTGTTAAAATATAGTAACACTAATAAAGTTAAATACAGAGTTATTGACATTTTCATTTGGTTCTAGCTCTATTATTGCATATAAATTTGTGTAAAAACAGTTTTTGTTCTTCGTGTTGAAATTTCAAAAATACTTACGACAGTTTTTGAGATAAGCTGCATTTACTTAAGCTCCATGAAGGTCTCAGTGAGCCTTTAAGTAAGCTTAATGATGGGGGGCGATTACAATTATGTCCAAATGCAAGCGTTGAGGGCATTTTTGTTTATTCGTTTTTGTAGAGACTAGTGGTGTCGAGCAGCAGCATTAATGACAACAAATTAGCACACATAGTTTCAGTTACAAAACCATGCCCAATAATTGTTTTCATCTCCCTGATATTAGCTTGATATTTGTGAAGGATTGATAACGAGGTCAAATGAAAAAACGTAATGATTGTTATCAGAGTAAATATTTGATGCATATTTTGATAATGATAACATGAGCCTGATGAAAACACATATCTAATTGGGTGTCAAACTAAATTCCTAAGTATGAAGGCATGCAGGAATGAGTGAATTTAAGTAAGCTTTACTGTTTATCGGATGTCATCGGCTATCTCATACATCCATCTCAAAACTACAAAGAAAATTATTGCAATGGTTTATGCAATTGAGCTATTTTGGTGATTTGGATAAATCTAGTCGTGATTATGAAAAATGATTATAGTAAATGATGTAAAACAAGGGAAAGGTTGTCTGCCCTATATATTTTCACATATGGCACGGACATTATTAGAGATATCAAAACATACTCACACACAAATCACTTTTTAGCAATATGCTAAGTAGAAATTATGAACCAATTTTGGATCATTATCCAGATGATGTTTATCATCATGATTTTGCGGGAAAATACGGAACTTGAAAATACAAGTCTGATGTGTTTAATAGCAAGTTGTTCCTGAGCAAAGGACTTTACGTCACAGTGAGTGAACCACTCTGTTTTGATCAAGTCACTTCAATTGGTCGTTAAATCCTTACTGAAGAATCTACTCATTATAAAACTCTGTAATAGAAATTATGTCTAACATACACAAACTGTTGAAATGAAATTTAATTACATTTCAACAGTTTGTGTATGTTAGACAATTGGCGTACTCATCTTAAAATATTGGCAAAGTAAAGTAAAATCTCCAATGTTATCGTTATGAAATTAAATATAACATCATAGTCAACTTAAGATATTTTTTAAATAAATATTGTGTTTTTGATTGAATGATTTTGAAAATGATATGGTGAGATTCGATGTCTAATAGTATAATGTATTCTAATTCTAATTTCCCGGAATAATCTTTCTCTATGCCTTGCACACATGGTTTTCAGCACGTGCGGTTCAATCATCAGAAACACTTTTCTTAAAGTTGTTTTTTTCAAAATTCATTATTTTCGCATAATTGCCTTTAGCTACATGTTCTTTGTTTTTGTTCTTCAATTTAGTCAGGTGTCTGTGAAAAGTACCCTCTGGTGTTGGCTGCTTACATCAAAAAATGTCTATCTATAACAATATACACTGAATTGTATGCTTGCTTGCTTGCTTGGTTGGTTACTTTCTTGCACATCGATAAGCTCCAACATCTCTGGGTGAATTTTGCTGTAATTTAAACATAGGAAAGCAAACATACCATAGATTGTGATGGGCTAAAATGTTGGGTTTTTACACTCGTATGCATTGAAACCTCAGTGGGGAATGAATAATCTTTTCTTCTTCGTCTTCTCCTGAGCTATTTTTTAGAGGAACTCG